>JANPWX010000223.1:538187-554381 GCA_024734555.1 Trochalopteron elliotii
CGGCAGCTCCATCGCCGCGGCTGCCCGGATCACTGAGGGCCCGCCCGGCGTTCGCCGCCGTGACGCTGCCGGGGGCAGGGCCGTGTGGCGCCGGGCCCTGCGCAGTCGGCTGTCGGTTCCCGCGTGACTTTTTAAATTACAGCTCTTCATTAACCGGGGGGATCTCTCCCTCGGGGGTGAGACACGCGCGGGAATGCCCGCCGGGCCCCTGAGCAGTCGTACCCGGTGGAGAGCGGCCCGTGTCCCTCAGGCGGGCTCTGCCCCTCAGCCTTGGCCCCGCCCGTCGGCCCCGCCGAGCCGCGCAGCGCCCGCGCCGTGCAGGGGGGGCAGGACGGACACTGCGGTCGGAGAGCAGCGCGGGCTCACAGGGACACACTGGCTCCCGCGGGCAGCCAGTGTCCCTGCTGAGGGTGCCACCAGCGGGAAGAAAGCTCTAGCTCTGGGTGCTCTCCAGTGTGATTCACTTATAAAGGAAGTAACTCGTGGGGGAGACTCAAAGGAGTCTTTCAAGGAGAAACGCAAACCGCAGGTTTTCGTGTCAGGGACTATCAAGTGTGCGTGCTTGGGTTTCTCACCGAACCTTTGTCCGAGAATACTATCTGAACTAGAGCGGATCTTACTTTGAAGTAGAGTGAATCAGAGTGAACAGGACTATGTTGCATCTCCAGTTTGCAGTGAAGGACAGCAGAATATTGTAGATTTCTGATCGTTTAAGAGAACACAGAAAAAGATCTTTAACCAATTAGGTGCTGCTTATTGTTCCCAGGTGTAGAGGTGACAGACAGGAGCAGCAGCCATCCCCACTCCTCAGAAGCAGCGACAGAGAAGTAGAAGTTGCTATCCAAGTTAAACCTGTCAAAGATGAAGCAGTCACACGTCACAGGCTCCGTCCCGCAGTCACAGGGATGCCGTGCTGGGAAGCTGACACAAGTAGATGATGTTCACTTTTGTCTCCTCCCGGCATGTGAGGAGCTGCCATACCTGCTTCCAGCGAGCCCACTGAGGCCCTACAGCTTTCACACCCTCCCCCACCCCACCATCCACACTAAGTTTCAGCTCTTTTTTTATCTCTTTCGTTTTTTCATATTCTTCCCATTCTCTCTCCCCCACTTCCTTTCAGTGTTACAAGGAGAAACAGTCAGCATGGAAGGAGGGGAACATATAACTTCTTTCCAAGAAGCTGAATGTCTGCTGTACCCTTACTGTCCCTCCCTCAGTTAAGGTGTCCTTTCACAGAAGCAGAGGGACACTTTTGGGTTCAGTCAGTTGGTGTGGTTTGGGGTGTCAGGTTTTTTCCTAAAAACCTGTGAAATGTCAGATAAACTACAAGTTACACAGATGTAACAACTGTGTATTTTTGTGAGCTGTCCTTCACTAAAACTAGCCAAACTACCACTATTTTGATTAGGGATTCAAGTCACACCCACTCAAGAAAAGCAGCGTGTTATTATTTGTGTCACTGAGGCTGCACTGATGTTGTGAAATCCACTTTTCAACTCAAATATGCAACTGAAAAGAGCCCAGCTCTGTTTTGAGGAAGAGTTTTACTTCCTAAGGAGTAGGTGATGTTAGTCATTTTCCATGACTCCATGCTAGTGAGTGACCACGAAGAGACAGACGAGTTGTGCTTAAATCCTGTAACACAAAGAATAAACCCCTGAAAAATGCAACCTTTTCTGTGGTACTGCTATTTTAAGTTCATGACTCAGGCTACCAGATCTACCCTCAGGTCTAGGCTAGTCAGCAAATCTGACTGTGTGAACAAACCAATTTACAGCAAAGTTACAATAAATGAGAATCATGAGGAAATTACAATATTGGTTTAAAAATTTATCTAGGAACACACCTGCAAATTTTAGCTGTCAGTTTCTTCTAAAGAGTTCCAAGAAGCCAAACATTAGATTAGTATTAGTGCCATAAGGCAGTAATGAAAACAATGGTTTTATTTATGTTGTGACACTTAACACTGGTTTCAAACAGAATAATTACATTTGTGAGGTGGCATCATAATACCACAAAAAAGCATGTTACAGAAACAAAGAGTGCTGGTAAGATGTACAAGTTTCACATAAGAGAGTGAGCTGTGGAAAAAATATCTGCAGTTTCAATGAATTGTGTACAAGTGGGCGGGAAAGAAACTAAGGACAGAAAAAAAAATCGATACACATGAGTTAAGGCTCTTATTTGCAAGTGATCTTCCTATTGGAAGCATACTGAAAATGCTTTCTCTAAACAGGATGCAGCTTGAGGACTTAAACCTGTGTGAGAAGATTCACAATTATGGTGCTGTGGAACTCACTGCCCACATAAGTGAGGGCTGTGTTTGTCTCCTCTTTACACCACTCTTTTGTACACGGGTCTTTACCATATGCACCTAAAGATCAAGATGTACATGCAAGCTAAGTCCCCATCAAATGTTAAAAGAGAAAAGGCATTTCTTCTTTAGTCCCCATTCAGCAGGGAACTCAAAATGGATATTTCTCAAGCAGAGGGAAATCAGACATCCCTTTGTAAAAAAAGCTGTATGAAGTTTTCTGGAGCTACTGCCAAGTAAAACTTGCCCAATTTAGCTTTTAAAATGCATCAAGGTGTAAGCAGAGAAAACCAAGTAAACTGGCCTTTCAATAAGAAGCAGTGTCAGGGACATCAGGTTGCACTTCTGCTGAGGAAGACAAAGAAACACTGTGAACAGAATTTTTGTGAGCACTGAGGAGAATGAAGAGAACAAAGCCTTTTAAAAAAACCCAAACCAAATCAAGTTTCAAAATAGCATCAAACTTGCAATTTAGGTGCTTGTTGGCACAGAAAAAGGGAGATCACCCAAGCAGCTCAAAATCACCTGAGAGATTGAAGGGACCTACTATACATTATGCATTTCATTTAAAACCATCTTCATGCATTTGTGTACCTCCCTCAAAGCTACATATTCATTTTATTTAGGATTTTGGAAGCCATTACGGGAAAGGTCTTTATTGGGAGTTAGCCAAGTTTGTTTGTTAAAAAAAATGCTTTCTAGACCTTGAAAGGTACAAAGAAGCCCTGCTAAGCACCAAGTGACACAAGAAAGTGGGGGTTAAGAGGGCAGGACATCAGCTCGGGTAAGAGCTGCTTCTGCTGGTTTTGACCTGAATTGCAGGTACAAAGTACCCACGGGTACGTAGCACAGAGTACAAGTGATAGGCTGCACAGCCTCGCAGAAGGCGCTGGTGTTACCTGCACACACTGCTCACTCTCCACGCTCAGTCTGGCAGGACACGGCTCTGCCGAGCCCTGCCGTGCTCTCAGCAGGATTTCAGTGCCCAGCTCAGCCTGAAACACAGCTCAGTGCTCACAGGCCAACACTCTGAACACTGCAAGCTGGTATATAAAGGGTACAAACCCAAAGTTTTTAAATCCTATTTTTGGGAGCCAAATTGAAAGCTACACGAAGTGACTTGATGAGGAAGAAGTATCTACCCTTTGCTCCTGTTTACTCTGTGCAAGTGACCACATTTGATACAAGAAGAAATAGCATTCTGCATGTTGGAAAATTAGCATTACCACACTGGCCAGAATCAAGACTTCAACTCTTGTGAAAAGACCCTATTAATCTTGATTAAGGACCTTAGAAGATTAACTAACCCCAAACTGACTACCCTGTTACCTACTAAGGAGAGGAGATAGTCGGGAAAGGCACAGTACAAAACCCAGTTAGCACAAGTCACAGGTATCTTTGGCAATGCATCCAGTCAAATGAATCATTCCTGTAAAAATCTTTCAAAGGACAGCATCCTATTGACTTATTCACTCTTAATTTCTCTAGGAATCCAGGAAAGCTCACACTTGAGAATGCATGTAACTGTAAAATAACTTTCATTCCTTTATTCAAACTTCACATATACAGTGGAGAAAAAGACATTTTAAAATAGATCCATATAATTATATGGATTTTTGCAACATATCAAATTCAGATCAAAATTAAGATATACACTGTATTTCATAACCAAGCTAAAGCTTAAGTGTACTTCGTTTGTGTAATAAAACCCAGGAACTACTCTGAATACTGGAACATTCACCAGTCAAATTCCACCCAGTGGGAAGTTTTTACAGCAATTTGGAGGTGCAGAATCCCTCTTCACAGCTATACAACCACACTGTAAACAAGTATTTGAATTAGGCAGTTTCCCTTCTAGCTTCCAAAAAGCCTTCATTTTACAAAAGCAGTTGTTGTAAGTTGCAATGGGCACAGGAAGATTTAAACCAGTGGTTTTCAGTATGGAAGTTGCCAACCCCAAATTAGTAGATCCACAGCAGTTATCTTTCATAAAGAACAGCCAGAGACTAAGCTCAGCACATCTTCAGTCCTGATGTATATTTCCTCGTGGCTGGGTGTTTTTCCTCAGGTGCTAACAGCACAAACACTGTTCATGCAACTGGAAAGAACCAAATGTTTGAAACAAGAGCCAGAAGAGTAACAGTGGATGTGATTTTAAGAGAAAAGCTGAAGGTAACTTGCACATTCTCACAATAAGCCAGAGAGAGCTCCACAAAACAACCAGTCCTGATGGAAGAGGTTATGACAGTTAAATGCAAAGTTCAAGTTAGCCGTTTCCAGTCTAAAAACACTCCCTCCACCAGATGTTAGTACTGCTTTAGTCAGAAACTAACAACCCATTCCAAACACAGCTCCTAAGAAATAGCACAGCTCTTGTTCTAAGGACTGGGAAAGTGCAGGTAAAAACAT
Organism: Trochalopteron elliotii; assembly: GCA_024734555.1. NCBI lineage: Eukaryota > Metazoa > Chordata > Aves > Passeriformes > Leiothrichidae > Trochalopteron > Trochalopteron elliotii. The sequence continues at coordinate 542,911 of JANPWX010000223.1, forward strand.
ACTGAAATCTAGATAACAGGTCAATACTTTACAAAAAAAAAAAAAAGCTGTAGGACTTGAATAATCCCTTTTTAAACTGCTTAACACATCTGATAAATAACTTACATGTCAATCTGATATACGCTGTACCGTTTGGCTCTTGAATCCCAAAACTTTCCATATGAGACACCACATCTAGGACACTCTTAAATAAATAGTGAAAAACCGAAAGATAGAGAGTGTTTCAAAGCAAGAGTAACAGTACATCACGCAAGGTAACCAGCGCTATACATACAGGGAATGCCATTCTGGTTGAACAAATTATGAAGCAGTATTCTCCAAGAAATACTAGGCACAAGAATAAATCAATTAGACAGTGTTTTCTGCCTAATGGACAAGTCTAAAATTAACATTCTTGGCAATACAACATTGTAACTGATATGCTTCTTAACATTTAAGAGCCTTAATTGCAAAAATCATGAAGCGATGTTTATATTTGTGTCTTTGACAAGCAGTTACAGTTCTGGACAGATTTCTTCTATGCTGTGTGCTCTACTTTCCAGCTGGTCACGAGTAACATGTGCTGCATAAGAAAGATTACAAAAAACAGATAATTCTTCACACCCACTGAATATTTTCACAACACACACAAATATCCTCCTGAAATCATCTTTGTTTCTCCAAAGATCACGTCTGCCAATCCATCTTAGCAATGTATAAGCTTTTAGTTGGAGTGCAGAAACCTCTTAAACAGTTATTTGACCCTCATGCTCTAAAGAGATGGCCAACACCACTGTTCAGCACACCAAGCACTGAGTGCTCACCCCCCCCTAGAACTGGGAGGATGTTTAGAACTAAAACATAAGGTTCCTGAAACACCAGCAAACATAGTACTTCCTGGGTCAAATTTCAGTTCCAGATGAGACGCTTGAAATAAAAAAAACCCAAATTTATACATGAAGGAGCACAGTCAGTTGTTTTCAGGAAGTTGTTAACTCATGCTTTTGAGCAAAAGCACCACAACAAATCAGAGGAAACTTCTCCTCAGTGTTGATCAAAGAATACCTCATCAAAATGATAATAATCTTTTTAAAAGGCCAGTTAGGCTTGGGCATGAGTTTGATTTGGTAACATACAGTTTAACAAGCAAACAGCACAGCTAACCAGCAGAACTGATTGCTGTGTGCTTCCAGCCTTCTCACTTAATTTATCTTTAGGGTGACAGGACTTGCTTGCGCTGGTTAAGGAAACACAACATACTCTGTATCTACCAAAGGCCAAAGGGCACACCCAGTCAGTGACAGCTCAGCTGCTGGGTGCCATCTGAGCAGGGTTAGCAGAGCAATGCAGCTAAATGAACCAGAGAAAGAGAACAATAACCTTACTGCTTGTCAATTGAACTGCTACAGACAACACCCTCTGGCTGATACTTCTGTGTAGCAGAAGACAGGTCTGCACTAAAACATGCTTAAATTTACCTAAATCAGGAATATTTCCTTCAGTGATTTCAAAGAGAATTTCTAAAGGGAAGGTTTTTATGGAGAGAAACAAAGGTCACCTCTGCTGGCAAAGTCAATTTATGTTATTCATGGAGTCATAAATAGCAAGTAGCCAGAGAAGGTGAAATGCTGAAGCAAGCAAATGTAGAGTCATAGAATGGTTTGGGTTGGAAGGAACCTTGTAGGACATCCAGCTCAAACTCCCCTGCCATATGCAGTCTATTACAACTTCTACTTGCTTTTCCACAAAAGAGCTTGGCTGCTGGAATCCATATGCATGGGATAAGGCATGGCTACTTGAAGCAAGAAAGGAATGATCCATCCATTTGAAACACTTGGTAGCCACAATGAAGACAGGAGCAAAAATATACAAAGAGTTCTCACCATCACTGACTGGACTGGCCATCTTCATTTCAATCAGCAAGAAATCTCAGTCTGTAACCAAGAAGTGCAACTTGTATTAGTGGACCTGGTGGTATCTGACAGGAGCCTGCTTAAACCTGCCCTAAGTCTTTAGCCCTTCTTTGAAAGCAGAGTGTAGAGATCAGAAGTGTACTGTTAGTTTTACTCAAATACAAACCAGACAGAATTAGAGAGTAGAAAGAAACATTGGATAAGAGAAGCACAGAATCTTTAAGGGATCTTCATGGATAGAAAAAATTTCAGGTGAGAAGAGATTCCCAAATTGCCTGACAAACAACTGAGGAGCCAGTGGAACCCCACAGTCACAACAGACCACTAAAAAATGCCTCTTATGTCACATCTTTACCTGCAACAATTGTCAGTACTACAGAAGTCATGTTATTCCATTGGAATAAAAAGGACATTGCATGGCAGCTCCCACTCACATAGACTGACTGGCATAATAGCTGAGTGGCAGCCACATCACCTCATGATCTCCACAACTTCCCAAGAAGTCAAATGGAAGAATTTATAAAATTACAACATGTAGAAGATCCAGGACATTTTCTTTGAAGTTAAAAGTGAGCATCAGGGCTGTTAGTCAGTTTAACAGAGTGAAGCCAAAACAAGCCATTGCAAAAATCAACTCCTGTATCACCCAGTACAAGAGTAAGGAAACCCTTCTTTTTCTGCTCTAGACAAAAGCACTTTAAAATACAATTTCACGTCAAAGAGCTTTCTGAAAGTTATCCAGGTGAATAATCCTTCCATACACTGTTCTCAGGAACATGAATATTAATAGGACTTTGATTTCCTTCCATGAAGGAAACAGCCTAATTTTTAAATACTCGAGTGCTTCATGTAACCGAAAGCACAGCATGACCAAGAGCACAATGACCAAAAACCCCAAGTAGCAAGTGTTAAAGCCATCTATTTGAGAAACCTTCTGTAGCTCTAATTAACACTTACAAATAAGGAGATCCTTCTGTGCCCTCAGAATACAGATGAGAGAGCAATAAATAATGTAATCTCAAAAAAGTTATTTCAGTAAAACTTTGACATTGACACAGCTATGTGCTGAACAGTTCTCATCTCAATATAGGAATTTCTTAAAATGTGGGCCGTGGCAGAAGGCTGGTTTATTAACATTTTTGTTCATATCCCATCATCCTTTGCCCAACCCTGTCTCATAATCCGGCTGAGGACATTCAGTTCACCAGCTGCTACAAAAGTGAGACCAGTACTTAACCTAAGAAGAACTGATCAAGGACAGGGATTAAAGACTGTGATAGCTGATACAGAGATTAGGAGATAACAAAACATGAAGGTTTAAGCAGAATGATAGAAAAGTGAAGAATTGAGAACTACATCAGGTTAATGGAAAGCATTTCTATATGCTATGGTGTGGAGGTGAACCAGTTAGTTAATGGTTTGCTACACTAGCAGACAGTTACATTTACGGATTCTATTAGCCATGAGCAGTCTAAAATTGATAATTACCAGTTGTGGCTCTGAAGCTGGTTATGAGGAAGGTGGAATGGACTTCAACAACAGAGATGGAAAAATGCTGCAAAGGTCTGCCTTCTTTCCAGTGGCGAATGCAGCTGGGGAGCGGAGTTGCCTCTGTTTTACAGCAGAGTGCAGAGGGATGGCAGCTTCAGGCCATGCGCAAGGCTCATACGGTTGGCTACTGCAGCCCTCCTTTCCCCTGGAGAGTGAAGCTCTAGTAAATAGCCATCATAAGGCCTGTGGTAAGTTACTGGATAAAGTCAGTCCAGTAATGGGTCTCAGACACATACCAAATGACCCTTTCAGAGCAATTGTGAAGGAATTAGTCCTCCTGTAGTAAATAACAGGATGAAAAGGTGCAATCCACAGAACTTGAAACAAGCAACTTTGCAAATCACCTTTTTATTGCGTGTGATTTAAATGAATTTTAGAGGAGTTCCTAGTTCACATGGTTGTGAAAGGCAGATGTGAACCAAGTTAAACCCATGCAGCATCTTCCCAAGTCTGCAGACCGTGCTAATAACTCATAGCTTTGCCAACCACAGATGAATGAGGCTTACAGACTTCACTGCCACCAGTCTTATGAGCAACAGATGTGTCTTTTTAATGTCAAAAATTTGTTCAAAGTGCTGTTACATAAAGAGGTGGGGAGTGAACTGTAATTATTCACCAGAATACCACCACAAAAGTCTAAGACTTTTCACCCAGAGAGAAGTTTAAAGATGAAAGAGAAGGTGTCAGCCTCTATAGTTTTAGGAGTTTCCTATTAAGACAGCTCTGAAACAGGTTCCAGCAAAACAGCTCCCACTTAAACATCCCAGACTTTCTTCCAGTAGCTGCACAAAAAGCGAAGTTGAGACTCTTATCCCATACTATAGCAATGAACATTTCTGCTCAAGGACAAGTCAGTATTAAAGGCCTAACAGCAGTTTTGCATTACAGTGTTCTTCCTCAGGAAGATAAATACAGTCCTCTCAACAGGGAGGAAACATTGATGGTAATTTCCCATTGCTGGCTACAGGATAGACTGGAAGCAGAACATGAAATGACCCACAACAAAAAGCCAGGCTCTCCCATGTGGCCATTAAAGTGTTCAGTACAAGACAGCTCCTCCTTTAAAAAGGGTGCTGGCAACTTCACTACCCAAAGTCAGCTAGGCTGGGGAAATGGTAAGAAGCAGAGATGTTTTTTTTCTGTTATGCCACAACAAACAAAAGCCTACATGCTGTTTATCAACACTGATAGTTTTTGTTCCATGCTACAAATCTACCTATCAAGACAGAGTGCAACATTACTCATTGAGTGTTACATACATACTGTACTCCTTGTAGTCATTTTCACACTTGAGTATATTCATTTCCCAACTGCTGAAAGGGCCACCAGTACTTACAGGTGCTTTTTAATTAATCAGTAGCTCACCGTGTTCAGTAACTTCTGTACTCATTGTTTCTACATCTGCAGCATCACGCATCTCTTCATCCTCTTCATCTTCCTCTTCTTCACCATGTAGTTCTTTTGCAATGAGCTGCCTTGCCAGTTTGATGTTTCTTCCTTCATTGTAGTGCATTTTTCTCTTCATTTCAAACTGTTTCTTTTTCTCTGTGGACAAAAAAATGGAAATAGTTGTTCCTTCCCTTAAAAAAATCAACATTTCTTCAAAGAGGAACTCATTGAATAAAAATTATCATCTTCAAGCAGTGGAGTGTTCTTTTAAAATGAGTTTGACTTACAAAAAGAATAGTAATTGATGTACTGGAATCTGAGAAGCACTTTTATAAGAACCTGTTTGCAACTAAGAGCAAGTCTCAACCACGAGAAGCATCTGGTAAAAGTACACAAAACTCCAAAGTTTCACAAGCCTTGTTTCTAAGTAAACTCAAGGACAAATTGAGACATACTGCTGGGATAGAAGATGAACTTTTGCAGATGTGTGGCTTGACTCCTGGCTAGCCACCAAAGGTCAGTTATGAGAGATATATTTACCACATGTAGAAGAAAATATTTTCCACTTTCCCCATGGCCTGAAGCCAACTCTGCTCCATATATCAAACATTAGCATATGCAGCAGTACTGCGTTATAATTAGAGTAAATTTTGCTTACTGCCAGCCCCAACGCTTTGTTCTTTTCCTTCCTTTAGTACAGCAACGTTTCATGATCAAAGTTAAGGCCAGGAAATTTGAGAAACAGCAGCTAGATAATACAGGCCTGAAACCTTAGAAGTACTGTTGTTTGACTGCTCCCTCGAAATGTTCTGGTCCAAGTTAACAAGAAACAACATCTCTGTTAAAGATGCTATTTGCTTTGGAATAACTGTAGACTTCCTATTGTATCCATCTACCAGTTGCTTTGAGAACAATAGAAATATCATCTGTATGTCTGCAAGCAATTAGCAGCGTTTTATTTGTAGTGATACTCATTGAATTAAGTCTACCTGAAATATGCTCAGATTAAAAACTATTCCTTCAACCCCAAACCAGACCTTCTTATTTGAGGTGTCTTAGCAGGAATTCCTTCACCTTAAGCTTGTATGCAGGGACGCAGCCAGCAACAGCAACTTCCTGTTTATATTATAGATCCCAAAACAAACATTCCTGATTAGAAACAAGCAGCATATTTGTTCAAACATTATTTATCTCTATTTTCAAATCACAACGTTTTTCTGATAGTACTTCTTCAAAAATATTTATTACGGAAAACCTGAAACGATTTGTAAGGAAAGAGTCTAAACAAAAGAAAGAAAACAACTTATGCCTACCCCGTTCTTCAGGTGTTAATTCTTCATCCTCATCCTCTTCCTCACTGCTTTCTTCTTGCCTTGCTATAATCTTGGGTCCTCTACCTTCAGCTGCAGCTGCCAGTCTACATAAATCATGTAATACAAAATGCTGAAACAGCAAGTTTTTCACGGTTTAAAATACATGACATTTCAGAACACTCATACAAAAAGTTTTGTTCACTATTTTTGCCATATTATATGTAGTAACAACCTGCAAGAGGTTTAAATTACCAGCAGCATTATCAAATACTGAAAACCACTTAATTTGACAAGAGCAAAAATGCACCTTCTAGAGAAACCAGCAACAGCTTTCCATAAAGAGAATCTACCCCAGGAAAGAGTAGATGATATTCACATTTAGTCAGGCTTTTTTATTACAATACTTACTTTTTACTCAGGACATCTGCTCTTAAGGGCTCATATTCTGAATCACTCACTGCATCCTCATCATCTTCTCCTACCATGCTTGGAGGGCAAACAAAAAGCAGCCTTTTTAATAATTTGCTCAGGTTTGTCATCTGCTCAAGAAAACAGTCAAAACCTTACAACACTCAATTAAAAGACTCCTTAAATGCTTTAAAAGCTTTCCAAAACAACTTTAAATATTGATATGACAACAATATATTTTAGTACTAAAAAAAAACAAACAATGGAAGTCAGACTTATTTATTCCATTCAAAGCCTAAAGTCTGCTAGAACAAACCTTCTAAACTTTGTCCTTTCAGACTGTTCTCCTTATTTAGAAGCTTTCTAGATCTGAGTATGCTGCATACACCCAGCAGGCCTGCACAGTAATAATACATTACCCACAAAGTAAATTTTGCTCTAAACCCACAATTCTACCTGGCAGCACACAGGACAACACTTTAGCAAGCATACCTGTGGTAAGGAGTACTTGGCTCATCAATTTTCATCAAGCCATAATCTTTGCCTGGAGGGTGGTATGTAGCAATGATGTTCATTTCATCCCACTTCTGGGATTTTTTACTGAAATAGGAAAAGAAAATTAAATTCTCTTATTTTCTAAAACAATTAGTTCTGCTTTACCAGAGAAGGAATTTTTAAAACATCATCTGATCTCTACTACATACTAAGCACAAAAAATACTGTTATGACACACAGACATGTTGAAAGTATGACTATTAAATACTGGTCTATATATATTTAAGTCATAAAAAATTATCAGTGCAACTTAATTTCCCTAACAAGTGACAATAGCTAAACAAACTCAATGATCTATAAACATATTCATATAATTCAAAGACCCCTGGTCTTGTTCAACAACTATCTTGTGAACAGTTTGATTTTACAGTAACTTGTAAAAAAAGAATTCTTCCCCTTATAACCCACAAGACTTCAACACAACCCAATACCTTTCAGTACACCTCTGCTGAGGGAGCTGGAATGATTATTAGCAAAACTGTTACATAAACATTAGCAACCAACAAATCCCCTCCTGCAGTGAAATAAGTAGCACAGAACAAGCTGGTTATTAATGCTGCTTTTGTCATTGTAAATTGGAATCATAAGCCAAGTGATTCACTGCTATAATTACACTGAGGGAGTTTCACATTTTATACAGACAGGCACCAGTGATGCTACATTATCTAGAATTTTCTTAGTCAACCAGAAAATGAACCATTTTATGTATATTTCAAGAAACTAAAGCTCACCCACACTGACTGCTCACTGACAAAATATATAAGCCACAAGAAAAGCAACTGCCTTGTGGCCACAGAAAGAGCCATCCCTCCACAGATCTAAAAGCCACAAAAGAAAGTTTAATCAACACAAACCACCATGTTTCACATTTCTCTAAAAAGGTTATTGCAAATTTCATATAAGGTGGTCTTTCCCTTAGATTAAGCCAATAAATTTAGTTTTAGAATAATACAAAATTTCCACCAATTAATATATTCCTGTCGTAAATTATTAGTTAAGGAAGCAAACATTACAGGACTTTGTGGGTTTTGTGGGGTTTTTTGTTTGGTTTGGGGTGCTTGTTGTTTGGGTTTTTGGGGGGTGGGAGGAGGCAGTTGGCCAGAAGACTTCCACTTAACTGCTCTTGTTTAAATACAGACCACTCCAATAACAGATCTGAAAGATATATTCAATCTCAATAACACAAGTGCTCTTTAGCAGAATAATATCTGTAAAACAAACTTAATAAAGCAAAAATTCCAAGCACAAACAACATTCTACATTTACAGGATCACTGCATAATACAATGTGGAGGAAAAAAACTAAGGAGAAAAAAATAGATGTGGGGGTTGATGCTGACAGGCTTACACTCCAGAAATTAATACAAATTGAATGATCTTAATCCCCTCAGCACACAGTACCCGGTGCCAAGGTCTCATGTTGGAGGCTCCAGGGCCATTTAATCATTTTGTGCAAACACAGGGACTGCAGCACAAGCGGACAGCACGTGAGTCACAGCGCGGCTCTGGCAGGGCGGGGAGTCATGAGCTTTGTGATGACAAAGCAGGAGCTCCGCTCTAGGAACGCCACTCATTCAAAACCGTCTGGTTACGAGTCGAAAAATCCCCAGTTTACCCAGTTTAACACAGCCTAAAGTTCACCCACGATCAACACAAGATGCTCACTGTGTTGCACAGTGAGGGGTTTTACCAGGCAGAGTACTGAGCCCGTGGTACAAAGGGTGCACAGCCCCTGTAAAGAGACAGAGCTCAGCTGACAAGGAAATACAACAGATGGGAGAGATTCCCATCACATGCTTTGTGTTCACTCGCCCAGAGCACATCAAGGTTTACAGCCCAGGCTCACAACTCCACCTAGTAATAATATTGGCAACCTTGGAACAATGCCTTTGGCAGGCACTGTGCTGGAAATCAGACAGCCCACACTGAGCAAGCCAGTGAGTCATAAATAAAAGACTGAAGGAGTTTTTAGTGGCTTCGTTTTTCACACTTATTTTTTTAAACTCAGATTCCAACACTAAAAGCCTTGGCTGTGGAACACCTCCCAAAGCACTACTTAAAGTTCACCTAGGGGGAAAAAAAAGTCATTAGTGGCAAAGAGACAAACATGTCATTTCACCCCTGCTTGTAAAAAGCCCCCACAGGAGAGTGACTAAGTGCTCTGAAAACCCACACCTCCCCTGCTTGTCTCCAATTTTGCATGCTTAGGCATGTCTGCCCAGCACAACACTAATGACAGGCCTTAGGACCATCACAGGAAAATGCATCCTGACATCCCTTCAGATACAGAAACAGGAAATCTAATCTTCCTTAGGAAAATGAGATCTGAAAAATATTGTAAGTGCTCGTTTGTATTTTCTCACATCTTTAAAAATACACAACAACTTTGTGTGACACCACAGCAGGTGGTGTGGACAGGCAAGAAGTTTCAGCAGCAGTACCAGCCAAGGAACACCTCTCACACCTCACTTGCTCCTGCCACAGCAGAGTCACCTCTTCCAACACAGCTGCTTGTGCACACACACACTTCCACAATTCCTTTGTAAAATCACAAATCACATCCACTCGCTCACAGGCTCTTACAGGGGTCTGAAAGCAAAAAATACTGCACACCAGTGAGTATGCCAAGGGCATATCTGCCATTAAACCAAAATCTCAGCTCTCAGGATACAGTTCCAGTGGTGTCTCAATTTCTCAAGCTTCCTTCTTGCATCATGTTTTCATTAAGGAAGTTTTCCAAACAATATTACCATCACTAACAGCAGCACAAGGTCAGTAATGATGCAAGTACATGAGAGTTCTACTGAACACTGTGCTTTAAAAGATGACAACTGACACAACCAGCTCTTTCATCTACAGGTATTTTTAAAGATCTACAGACCTGAATTTCAATATTAGAAATAAGCAGAAGAACCAAGAAAATAGATAGCTGAACTTATTAACTAATCTTTAATCTCAAAGGAAAATCACAACTGTACTACTTATCATTCTTCTCAAAACAAAATTTTTGGTTTTGTTTTCCTGAAATCAGAAGTAACACTGATATATTGATACATTGCAAATCAAAAATAATACCTGCACAGAAACCAGCTTTATATAACCTGTACTGATCCTTCCAGGAAATTTTCTAATGCAGCCTGCCAGGTTTAGCCAATATCTTTCCATTTGCAAGGCAATTCCAGAATTAATCTAACTGATTTTATTGGCTCATGTTGGCAAACAGGAAATAAAAGCTAGACTCTAGTCCACAAACTGCTTCCCAGGAAATTACTGTGTGCAATAACCAATACACCATACACTCAACAGTTCATACTCCAATTTCTATTCATTTTTCATGATGGTACAAAAGAAACTGCAGAAAATTAAACACAGGCTACCAACAGCCAGTTGTAATTTATGTCTGGTGTGGTACTAAACACATCAAGCTACATAATATTAAAACTAAAGAAAAGGAAAAGAAAAAATCACATTTGTGTAACATATTGCTACTTATGCTCACCTGTTTCAAAAACATCATCTCATTCATTCAGTTGAAATTTTTCTCTGGAAAACAGGAGCAGCTAACACAAGCAACACTGCAGCCCAAAAGCTCTTCTTACCTTGCTGACTTTAGACTATATTCATGCCTTAACTAGGCAAAGATGAAAGGAATATTATCATAACAATAATAAAAAACCATCAGCATGGCCATTTTATTTTATCTTTATTTCTCTCCTGGCAATACTGAATAAGGTGCCAAAAAAAGAAAACTGTCCAAAGCAAACTTGTAAACACCGAGTTCAGGTCAAACCTTGCTCATCATACCTTGATGGAGAATCAGAGCAACAGCAGGCAGCACATGCTGGGTGCATCAGGAAAAATGTAGGATTCTTACCATCAAGGACAGGTGCTGACCAGCTAAAGACCACTTCTGGCATATCTAGACTAACTTGGCATGTTACAATTAAACCAAGATTTTCATGTCATTCAAATCACAAACAACACGGCTGTGCATATTCTCAAGTGTGAGATTTTTACAGATGGATCCTGCCCAACCGAGGATACATCCTGATGATGTTACAGCCTAGGAGAGGTCCCCTCTCCAGGGACGTGCTTCTGATTACAAGTGAGCTGCCTATGAGAAAGCTGAGAATAAATCAAGCGCATTCCCCAAACTGTGAACTATCCTCGTAGCATCGGCGAAACCCTTTGTGAGCTGCCACACTTAGCAGGTGACAGCCACTCCTCGGCAGAGGGCACGGCGACAGCTCCCTTTGGCCTCATGCGGGCAGCGCCCCTCGCCTCCGCCCCGGTGCACGGCCAGCACCCCCCTGGTCCCGGCCGGCATCCCCCTGCTCCCGCCGGGTCCCCGCTGCCGGATCCCG
>JANPWX010000223.1:554780-583781 GCA_024734555.1 Trochalopteron elliotii
GGGATAGATGGACACACGGACACGGGGATAGATGGACACACGGACACGGGGATAGATGGACACACGGACACCGACACAGGGATAGATGGACACACGGACCCAGGGATAGATGGACACGGGGACACAGGCACAGATACACGGTCACACAGACACAGGCACACAGGGACACACAGGCACGCAGGGATACACAGGCACACAGACATGGAATCACTGAGTCGGAAGGGGTTGGAAGGGGTCACACCACACAGGATTGTGTCCAGATGGTTCTTGAATATGTCCAGGGACAGAAACTTCACAGCCTCTCTGGACAATCTGTTCTAGTGCTTCATCACCCACATAGTAAAGAAGTTCTTCCTCATATTCAGGTGAAATTTCCTGTGCATCAGTCTTTTCCTATTGCCTGTCATCTTAGTGGTTGGCACCACTGAGAAGAGCCTGGCTCCATCTTCTTGGCATCTCCCCTTCAGATCTATACATACTTGGATGAAGACACATGGACACAGAGGTCTGGTGTGTGCACAGGACTGGTGCCCACACACGGAGCCTGCACACCAGGAGGTGTGTGCTGCCCTGAGGGTGTCTGCACATCCACGGAGCTCTCAGGACTGTGTGGGGCTTGTGCCTGTTTGGCACTCCCACACATACTCGAGGGCTTTGCATGTGCAGGGTGTCCCACATGTGTGCTGTTGCACTGGGAACATCTGCTGGCATGTGGCAGGACAGGCTGCAGCTGTGCTGTGGTGTCCCCGAGCTCTCTGTGCTGCCATGGGGAGATGCCCTCGGCACAATGTGTTTGCCAGAGCAGCCCAGGTTTGTCACGGTCTCTGTGGCACAACAAAGGAACCAGAATGGTCTCCAGAGGGCCCAGGCATCGCAGGGCTTTGTCTCTTGGTGAAAATTCCCATTTCTCAGCTGCACCCAGTTCCCAGTTCCCAGCCAGATCCAGGAACAGTGCCTGCCCAGCCAATGGGGCTGCATGTTCCCACCCCTAGGGCTCAGGGCCTGCACAGCCACTGTGCCATGGACTTGCATCACACAGAATGAGGGCTACAGCAGCACCATCCATGTGAGAAGGAAAATAGGAACCCAATGAAGCAGTGATAAAATGATTACACCCAGAATCTGACACACTTGGGAGCAACCGTGCAGTTGTTTGTATCCTGGCATGTCCATCATCCTTATAGCCTGAAAAATAGGGTGGGGTGTTTAATTCTGTGTCACAGGAACTGTGGCATTAGGATTTGAAAGTTGAAAGAGATAATGACTTAAACATGGCCGTTGTTTCTGGTCCCTCCCATGCTGGCCTCCTCGGTCTGGTAAAGATTAGTGATATATTGGCTCCCTGCTCAGCTCCTGCACCTGATCCGGGCAAGGAGGTGCTCTGCAGCACATCCACACCACCAGGATCCCACCAAAGTAAGTGTAGAATGTTTCCTGCAGTTTTACAGCATTCTAAATCCATGTCATTATTTCTTCATGTCAGTAAAAGCAGCAGGAGATGGGGGTCACTGTCAGCCAAAGCCACAACACAGATTTGCTGGCAGGGCTCAGATAATAGGGGGTGCCCATACATCCAACCCTGGAAAGCTGGAAAGAGCTCCAGGCTCCTGGGACAAGCCACTTCCCTTCAGCCATGGTTGTTATGTTCATTGCAACCCTGCTGTGGTGGTGCTGTGGCCTCAGAGGAGGGGCAGGCCCCACACACTGAGACCCCAGCCTGCTGGCAAAGGCTGTGGAGCTGGGAAGGTACAAAAGGCCTGAAGCAGGTATTTCAATTTCATTTTTAATGACTTGCATGAATGCTATTCAAGCAGAGTTGTCGCGGTGCCTGCTGAACACCTGCCAGGGCAGATGCAGCACCAGCGGGCACTCGGCACGTGCAACAGTAGTGGGCAAGATGTCAGGCTCCTGGTGTTCAGGGAAAAGCCTCTGGAAGAGAAAACAAGGGAGCAGCCCCATCTCTTTCTGTCTGCTTACAAGTACAATCAGAGCTGGCCCCTTGGGAGGGCAGGACCTGTCTCATTAGAGGCAGGAGAAGGACACATATAGACATTGGGGATGGAGTGATGTTGAATCTCTGGACATTTTTAGATTTAAAATACAAAGGGCAAGATCTGATTTCTACCAAGGAGGTCTGCTGATTTAGCAGCAATGTATGCCTGCAGCCCTGCACTGGAGAACTTTCAAGACCCTCAGCCTCAGTTCCCAGGCTGCAGGACTGACCCACCTTATCTGGATGTTGCTGCTGCTGAGGCAGTGCCCACAGTGTAGCTCAGACACTGTAGATTCTTGGCAGGCCCAGAAGCATCAAGACAAAATTTGGAAACATACATGGGGCTGTGTGATGAACGATTTTTCCTCAGGACTAATACTTGCACATCACAACTCATACCCTTTCCCATCCATGTACTGGAGGGCTCGCAGCAACAGCAGAGTTTCAGGTCTGCACTTCAGAGTTTCTTTCTTTCACCCATTAGCACTGACTCAGTCAGTTATGCTGCAAAGTCAGAGCAAGACAAAAAGAGGGGGAAGAACAATACGAGGAATGACAGCAAGGAGTAACTGGGCTGGCAAACTACTGTTAGCAAAGAGGAAACTACTGTTAATAAATTTCTCAGGTACCCAGAGAAATTCTAATGGATAATAAAATAAGCAACAAAGTGTATCTCTGGTCTGATGTTGTGTCACTGCCTGCCAGGAGTTACATCTCAGCAGGGCAGTTGGCTTGATCAGTGGGCATCATTTTGTCGGTGTCGATCTTGTAGGACTGGAGAACACTCTTCAGCTGCTCCACGGTTTCTGGGTGCATGTCGGGAGTTCTTGACATAATCCAGGCATAGTCCATGTGGAAGAGCCAGAGGATGTTAGTGCAGGAGTAAACCAGGGAGTAATTTTCATAGTCAGTGGAGATGACCCAGTAAGGGGCAGCAGGCATAACTAGGAGAGAGGAGGGCACCGTGACTGCTGTGTGTAACCAGCTCTGGAGAGCTCTGCAGTACCACAGCCACAGTTCCTGGGACTGTTCCCACTTTGGCTGATGCATACTTTTGGTCAGTACAGGGAGCTATAATTTATAAAAGCCTACCAGGACTCCTTGTTCTGCCCAGAGGAACTTGAGAAAGACACAAAGCCCTGACTATGAAGGTCTTTTAGGAAAGTTAACGCTATGTCCTGAACAACTCTCCTGGTGAAAGCCAGCCCAGCCTCACCAGTATGAGGGTGCTGGCTGCTGAGAAGGAACTGTAGTGCTGGGAACTGACACTGGTGATAAGAGGAGCACAAACTGCCACCCACTGCCTTGGGGAACCCTGCCTCAGGGAACCAGCTGAGCCCAGAGCTCTTCTCTGGGGTTTGCACGTGGTGAAGGTGGTTGGGGCTGCACGTGCTGCAGGTGAAATGGCTGCTGGTGATGCCGTAGCAGTGCAGAATTAAGTCTGGCTGTGCTCATGGAACAGTCATTGTACTTCTTTTGCAACTACCCCTCCTCCAGCCATTTCTCCAAATAACCCCTCTGTGAAAGAGAGCTATGAAACTGCCAAAGAAAAGGTGAGGGAGCAGAATAAAAAGTGTTCCAAGGGGACACTGCATCTCACTTTCCAGTGTTGCTGCAGACAGAGTAAAGCGCCGTGCAATGTGGCACAGCACCTCAGCAGGCTCCTGTCGAGTGTTACAGTGACAAGGCAAGGAACAAGGAAACAAAACCATATTATTAAGGGTTATTAAAAGCCACTCGTATGTAGAGGCAGCGTGGGCAAGTAGCTGTACCGCAGTGTGCAGAGAAACAAGCTTATTCTTGGCTCTTGCAGCACTGTGGGGCTGCCTCCCCCACCTCTCCACCTCCCTGTCCCCATCTATGAAATAACCTGGAGGGACAGCAAGGCTGCTGATCTTTCTTGCTGTCAGATCAGCTGGTGAAGAGTTCTCCACCACTGAGGGGGCTGTTGCTGTAAATGGCATATCAGTGTCACCAAACCACTGCCTGCTGGTCACAACATCTATTTTAGCCCTTTGCTGCTGTGCTGAAGTCACCTGGGGAACTTCACCCCTTTCTTTGCAGTTTCTGACCCCTGGTGCCATGGCACAATGCTCAGACCACAGCACTGCTGAGACCATGGGCACTGGGGAATCTTCCCACCACACACTTACACCAGTTGAAGCGGACGCCCAGCTTGGCCGGCTGCTTTACATCCATGTGCATCATTTCTCCTTCAGCTTCATTGATTTTGCCATTGGCACTAAGGGGAGAATGACAAAGGTGAGAAATAAAGTCAGGAAAGTGGGAGATCATTTTATTTTTCACTTCCACTAAATCATCCCTACTGACACAACTACCTGTCAAGAGGTGGCTGAAATAGGTACTAGTAAACCCCAGCATCCCTGAGGATGTTTTCAGCAGCTCTCAGGGCACAGCAGGTCCCAGGCCAGGTGCAGCTGGGTAGATATTCTCTCAGGTTAAACCACCCAACATCCCAGGCTGCCTCTCTCCAAGTATCCCTGTCAGCAGGATAACCTTTGGTTCCAGGGTGACAGTGACAGAGAAGAAGGAGAGCAAGAGCACTCTGCACTGGCTGGGAGGAGCCCAGCATGGGAGGATTGGAGGATGCCATCCATGATCTTGATGGATCCCTGATGTGCCAGGGAGTAGCTCCTGATAGTTGTGGAAGGCACGTGTTCACTTCTGTTTAATCACCTGTGCTTTTTCCAGGTCACTGCACATCCCTCCGCACACAAATTACTTGTACCTGTGTGGTGAGCCAGGGTTTCTTTGGCTGCTCGTTCAGAGCACTGCCCTGCTGGCAGCAAGCCCTAAGACTTGAGCTGCCCATCTTATAACAGCGTTTTTGCACAGATGCCTCAAGACCTGGATGCTGCCTATCAGGCAGGAAAGTTTCATGCTTCTCTGTAAAACAGGAACATCCAAGGAGGCAAAAGAGAATGCTGCCAGCAGCAGAGGTCAAGGGACTGGTGCTGGAGCCATGCACAGTGCTCACCTGACCCAAAATATCCCTAATATTTCAGGGTCCTGAGCTGCTGCAGTAGTGACAGCAATGATTGAATTAATCTCACACAGATTAATGCAGGCACAAATGAATGTCCAGCTGTTTGCCAGGCACAGCCTGAGCAGTGGAGCTGCTAAGACAGTGCTGGGCACTCAGTGAACGGCGGAGATGCTGCTCTGCTCCAGACACAAGGGATGTGTTCCTGTGCTGTTGTTATTGTGAGCCAGAACAAAGTCCCCATGCCATGCCAGGAGCACAGGGGACAGCGCTGCATTCACTGCTCGCTCCCTCTCTCCCATTCAGCCCCTCACAGCAGCAGCCCGCAACAGCACAGGCTGGGGATGGAAACAGATGAATTAACACCTGCATCTTTCCGTGTAAAAATCCAGAAGGACTCAGGATAATCGCAAACTATCCTAATTCCCTAATAAAAGGAAAACCATTCACTTCACCATTGATTTAAACTGACAGTGATTTCTGATCCTCTTGCATAGCAGTTACTACATGTGCAAGGTAAATTCTCCATAAATAGGCTGAGAAATATTTAAGTAAAAATTACTCATGCACCTTACCTTTCCTGCACCTTTTCTTTGTGTCTCCTTTCTCTGGAGCAGAGAGGAGCACAGGGCACAGGCACTTCTGAGCATGCAGGGGCACAAGGTGGTAGCTGCCATTCCATAACCAGCCCCATGACCCCCCAGAACAGGACCCAGGGCATCCAGCTTCTCAGCCATCTCTGGAGCTGACAAGCCAGTCAGGGGGGAGATCCAGGCTGTTTTATGCTGAAGTCACCATGTACATTTGATCTATTTTCTTACCACTCACCTTGGACAATGAGACAGAGACCTGGTGATCCTCAGGTCACTGGCAGGAATTAGAGACCCATATCTCTCAGAAGAGCTATTGCAACCACAGGATGCCTCCCCAGCACCCTCAGCCCCAGGCACAGGCAATTTAGAGAAAAATGAACACCCAGGACAGCAAGAGAGGTGACAGGAGCGCCACTGCCACAGTGAGGACATGGCCTAAACACAAACACTTACAGCATCTCCTTGTTGATCACCTTGAACTTCCCATTCTCCTTCAATGAGTAATTTGCCTGGATGCAGCTTCCTTTCTCAAAAGTTGAGGGCAGCTTCTCTATCTCGTACCATTTCCCTAAATACTGACAGAAGAAAGTGTAGAGATGTTTTTAACATGAGTGAGCTGAGGCAGAGCAGCCTGGCTCCTTTGTCAGCACAGTTTTTCCTCTCAGTGGTCAGGGCTGGGGGTGAGCAGAGCTGCAGACCCACACTGGCAGCTGTGGCACAAGGTGTGACCAGACCTGCCACCACCCCCTGCACCCAGGCAGTTTGATGACAGTCCCATGCCCCCTTAGCTTAACTTGCTACACCCAATGAGATTTTTAGAAAACTTTTCACACCTTGTTGATATCGAATTCTTCTTGAACTGATGGATCTGGGCACGGTCCCATATGAAACATCTGGCCTCTCCCAACACTGAAGAGGCTGAGCAGGACCGAGAGCCGCGCTGCCGTGCCCAGCATGGCTGCACTGGGATGCAGGCAGGAAATGGACCTGGGCAGAAGGAAAATAACTGAGCTGGGGCCTCCCTGGAGCAGAGCTTTGTGTGAAATGAGGCACGAGGGATAGGACATGCAGCAGGGCACCTCAGGGGCACAGCAAGGAGGAAAGAATCATTAGAAGTGTGCCAAAGAAGTACCAAGCCCAAAACAGTCTTAAGCCCTGCCTGTGCTCAGGCTGTGCCCAGCAGCTCCACGAAAAGCCAGGCAATGCCTGGTGAGAACACTTGTACTCATCACCCACATCTGACACCTAGCAAGATGCAGGGGTGATAAATGTCCAAGGAGCCACAGGAGCATCATTGTTTGTCCAAAGCTGAGGCAAGGGGAAGGGCAGAACTTTTGCTTTAAAATGGTGGAGTACAAGGACCATATTCCAGAGGCAGTGGAGAGCTGGGGCCCTGGGACATGGGCATGAGCACTGTACACCTGCAGCATACACCTGCATGGCAGGAGGGACATCCCCAGGTGTGCCAGGGCTGCCTGACACTGCAACAGGGTGGAGAGACCATGCAGCTGCCTCTGAAGGGGTCTTTGTGTATCAGAATATACACAGCACTCCAAGGTGGGGAAGTTAGTAGAGATTCAAATCAGCACCAAATACAACATGAACTGATCCCCAAAAGCATGGGGTGAGGAGGGAAAGGACAGGTTTTCCTGCAGAGCAGAAGCAGGAGCTGTGCTGCTCACACCCAAAGAGTCACTGGAGCCAGGATGCTGCCCATATGCTTTGGGCTCTGCTTGGGGCAGGTTGGCATGTACAGACCCTGCAGCACTGGGCTGCTCTGCTTCCCTGGCTGGAAACCCCTCCACAGGAGCAGTGGTAACATTTTCCCCAAGTTTAGAAGAGAAGCCCATCTTGTCTCCAGCTGCAGGCACAGGCCCTGCTGCAGACACAGACAGATCCCATTTTGAATCTCCCAGTTCAAACATACCTTGGTGGATGAGGTGCAGCGATGCTCCGCAGAGGACCAGGGCAGCAAGAAACAGCTCTGTGGTGAGCTCTCTGCTTCCCTTTATAAGTGTGCTGGCATCATCATTATTCAGCTCTGGCACAAGCCACTCCCTGGTTCTCGACGTGTTTAGGTTTTTTGGCAGGCCAGTCAGCTGCCTTAGATCTGCAGCTGGTACGAAGCTGGAGTTGGGCTGCAACTTGGCTGCTCACCCAGGCAAACAAAGGCACCCCACGTGTCTGGATATTGCCCTGCAGCTGCAGACCTCTCTGCCTTGCAGCCACTCACTAAAGCCTCAGGCCTGGGTGCAAATAGCAGGGGAAGGAGAGAAATGCCACAGCCTTTGAGGGGGCTGGGGACAGCAGCAGCTCCTATGCTGTGCCCTCTGGTCCAGCAGCAACCATGGCCATGCTCCAAGGGGGAACATGCAGCCTCTGCCTTCTACTTGAACCCTCCTGGTTCTCCTGGAGAACCTCCAGGCCACTGTAATTTCCTTGTCCTCATCATAGTCACTTGCTGTGACTACATGAGAAGCATGAAGCAGCAGGACGCATCACAGGTTTGTCTGAGGAGCTGTAGGACCTTCCAGCAGTTTTCTTCTAGATTTTTAAATCTTATTTCAAGGAAAGATGCCGGTGCAATTAGTTCCATGCTGACCCAGCACTTTTTCCAACAGGTGCCCAGCAAATGCCTTTGACAGCAAAGCAGCCATCTGTGAAGGCAGCCAGTCCCAAGAGTTATACAAGAGTTGAGTAATTGACAGGAAGCTCTCTGTGTTTAATCACATTTTAATCTAATCTCTGCTGAGACTTTCTCTCTAGGTATGTTTTTACATGCTGCCCTGCATGCCTTATTCACACATGCACACACACACACACACATGAGCTCCTGACTACCCAAATGCCACCCCAAGAGCCACAGATGGCTCAGTCCTGTCCCTTTCTGGGGCCGTGCAGCCGAGGTGTGCCCTGAAACACAGCACAGCCAAGGTGTGTCCTAGGATCTCAATGACCACCAGAGCTGTGCCTGCCTCTTCCAACACAGAGCCAGCAGCACCAGCTGGGGGTGAATGGCCATGGGGAGCACAGGATCCATGGTCTACCACAGCACTTGGCACAGGGCAGAGCAGCACACAGGGCTCTCCCTGCCTCCATACAGCTCATTAGTGCTTTGCCAACCACCCATGTCCCTGATGGGGCTGCTCTGGCTGCCCATGTCGAAGTCAGAGATGTCCTGCAGACTTTCTGCAACCTCACCTGCACCTCTTGCAATACCAACAGGTTAGAAGTCAGGAAATCCCTGGACAGACCACAACTTGAGTGGTACAAGTGCTGCCACGCTGGTGGGATTCCCTATGTACTGCACACCAGCAAGTAGTTTTTCTCCTGAGCTCAGCTGTCCACATCCTGCAAGAGTAATCAGAGGAGAAAGTCCTGCAAAAGGGTCAGCTTGGCCACAAATATTTGCATGTGGAGATGTGTCTGTGTGCTTATCCACATCTGCACATGGAGCATTCTCTTATGGGATGGAGCAAGGACTCCTTGGCTGTGGTGACAGCAATGTGCCCTCAGGTGGAATGGTTCTGAGGAAGCCTTTTACACTGCTGCAGCAGGAATGGCTCCTACATGCCCTGGCCTATAGGTGCTGCCCAGTACCCAAGGACTGCCCTGCCAGAGACATATGTGAGTGGCTGGGCACTGCCATTTTGGCTCCTGGCACACTGCAGCCAGAGTCACACCAGCGCATCAAGGTGTTCACCCAGCCATGCTCCATGGAACTCCTGCTGCAGGAGTGTGCAGGAGTGGGCTGTGGCCAGGATGCTGAGAAGTCAGGAGCCAGCAGGAGCTGACACTCCTTGAGCCCCACTGAGAGTGGAGATGACAAGTGGGGTGGGCTTGGCTATAGCCATTACCCCCTTTGCAGCCAGCACCAACAACACTGGAACAAAACCTATCTGTGCAGGAAATCCCACATCCAGCCAAAGGCAGCACCCTCAGAAGTGCAGAAGCTGGAGTGGAGCCCTATTACTCCACTGACCACTGCCAGTCAAGGAGCACCCCATGGGTACCAAGGCACTGCACAGCTTGAAGCTGATGATGAGAGCTGACAGCTGAGCTCGCTGCCACTGCTGGGATGTCCTCACACAAGCCCTGGCTGCACCTTCTCCAGGGGCACATTTCTGGGCTCTGCCTGACCACAGAAAGAAGCACCCAGGTATCTGCCACTCATCTCTTGGAGTGGAGTAGATTTGGGATGCTGCAGCAGAGTCCCTGCTTGGGGCCATCTGGCCAGGACATGTTCAGTGGCCACCCCAGGACCCTCCTGTCATTCCACCTCCAGCACCACCAGCACCACTTGCCTACACAGACCAGAGCCTGCTCCATGTCCCACCTGCCATTAGCCCACAGCAGGAATCTGCTCTGAGCCACTCCAGAGCAAGGGTTCAGGGAAAAGCATAACCTTATAATTGCACCTAATTGTGGGGTGGGAGCAGTTATCTCCACCTGGTAAGCAGTTTGTACCCTGGAGCAGAGGATGGGCCACACATCAAAGGGCAGGAAGCTGAAGCAGGGAGGGAGGACAGGAAGGAGGTAAGCTGTGGAAAAACCAGGGCAAAAGGAGGGGTGGTGGGGGTGGTGGTGCCCCAGACACGCTTTGGAATGCTTCGTGCAAGAATGAAACTTCACCCACATTTCTGAGTAATGAGGCAGCTGCAGGGCAGGCTGCAGGGCTTGTGCACATGGACAGTGAGGTACCACAGGGGCTGCAGGAGGATAGGGCAGCCCTGCCTGCAGGGCAGGGGGGCTATGAGTGGGGGGAGTGGGCAGGAGTAGGTGCAAAGCATACACGGGGTGAGGTGGCATGAGCACATCCAGGGGTGATGGGAGAGCAGCATGTACAGACAGACGACATTGCCTGGGATATTCTCACACTGTCTGTTGTCTATTCCAGGGATAAACCTCATCTGGCTCCAGTGAGAGGATGCAACAGCACTGAGTGCTGCCAGCAAAAAAGATCTCCTTGTTAGAAGAAGCTAGAAGTGCAGATAAAATTCAGCCAGCAGAGGGCTAGGACAGGGCAGTGCCACTCCACCTGCGACATGCTACCTCTAGCCGACCTGGCTTAGTGCAGAAGTGAGATTGTCCTGTTGCACCCCCCAGATATCAGCTTCTTGGCACCTATGAAACACCAGCCAGGCCTGGTGGGGACCTGGCTCCCTAGGGAAAGGCTGTCATCCCACACTTGGTCTCCAGCTGGGATTTCAGCAGCTGCAGAGAAGCCCCCAGCAGCTTGGGAACCAGGATAAGCTGGGAGTGCTGAGAGTCCCACCATGGAGACAACACTGTTTGCATGGACAGCTCTTCCTGACTCAGGTGGTGCCTTTTATTTTGTTTTTCTTCCTCCTCTCCAGGAAATGGGGCTTTGGTTGGCCAGCAGGTTGCAACACATATATAGAAACAAAAATCAACAAGTAGGAGACAAGACAGAAAAAAGAAAAGCAGGTGGGAACGTTCCACTGTAGGAGTGGCAAAAAGTGCTTTGAAATCTGTTTATGCAAAATGGTGTAAAATTTTTAATTACACTTATGACAGCAAAGGAAGTAAACAGACTCTGGACACATGAACTGGCCTCTGAGATATGGGAACTTGATCCCATGCAAGTACAAAAAAGATGTTGTGATTCATTTATATACAATTAGTGAGTAGCTCTCCACCTTGGAAGTTATCCAATTATGTGTTTTCAAAACACAAGAAACCAAAGAGAGAGAATTTAGGAAGTTAGAAAACTAAAATGGGTATTATTATTTAAGGGATGGCCTCTATCATGCAGGACCAGCAGTGTTTCTGGCTGTGCTGAGCAAGGCTCCTCAACATAACTGACATTGCTTCCAAGATCCGAATTCCTGCAGAGAGAGAAGCCAGAGGGATACTTACTCTTCAGAAAGTAGAAAAAACAAAACAGAGAGAAAGAAAACAAGGTCTCTGTATACAGAATTACATTGCAGATCTGGACCAGTGACAAGGCTTGGGCCTGGTGCCATCCCACCCCTGTGGATGTGCTCACCATAAAAACCAGCGTTTAAGCAGTGCCCATAGCCCTGGGGTTTTGCTACATTCCAGCACCCCAAAGGCTGTCTTATGCTGCTAAATAAGGTTAAAAAAATTTTGTTGATGCATTTGCTGCTGGGTTCTCACAGCAGACCCTGGGTGCAGGCAGAGCAGGCATTCAGCCAGGTTTGTCCTCACAGAGAGGAGCGAGGAGTGCACAGCCTAAGGGGGCAGAGTAGGACTTCCCCAATGGATGTAGGAGCAGATCCCATGGGCATTTACCAGACTCCTGTGGGCCCTGTCTAGGAATGCCCACTCAGATTTGAGCACTGTGGGCACTGCAGGGCCCTGGCTGTGTGACAGCTCAGCGCAGGGTGCTGCTCCCATCCTCTGTGCCCCACTGAGCCCAGCACAAAGAGCAACCCAGCTGCCCTGCTCTGCATGCCCTTCTCAGAGGAGAGCTCCCACATTCCCTAATGGATTCATTATGCTTTTTTCTCAACAATCAACATTTAGCCTATTGAAACATACTGTAAAATATCTAAAAAATGTCATTAAGCACGTTTAGAGAGCTTTTTCTGCAAAGAGATTTTCTGTTCTCATGGAGGAAACACAGGGATCTGTTCACAGCATCACCAGCTCTGTCCAAGAGATGCCCAAGGAAGGATATTTAAAGCCCACAGCCCTATTTTCTGCAGCTAAGCCATATTTCAGCCCTTAGCTCAGGCATGCATTAATGCAGTTACACAATTACATTTTCTGTGACCTATATACAACCTACATCTTCCTCACGACACAGATTTATAGTGAGTGGGTAATCGCAGCTCTGCTCATGGAAAGAGAGAACAGCCTCTATTACATCAAGAAATGCAATTAAGAAATTTCCTGCAGATTATGCTGCCTGCCAGCTGAGTAGGAAGCCCTGTGGCAGGGACATGGGCTCTCCTGCTGTCAGAGCACTTTGGAGCCTGCTTCAGGTCAGCAACTTGCATCAGCTACCAAGAGCCCAGGAATCATGCAGGGAGCTCAGGGGTGGCCTCAGACTCTCAGATATCCCTCACTCATAGGCCTCAAGGCTGTTTTATATATGTTTTATATATGCACCAGGAAGACCCAAGGGCAGCACTTTGGCCCTGAAGGACTTCTCGACCAGTCAGCATAGTGTTTCCATCCCATATCTCTGAGTCCCCCAACCTCACACCACAGGGCAGAGGAGAATTTTAAGAATACCCTTTCTGAAAGAGCAAGTCTCATCCCTCCACACAGGCTGAGAGCACAAAGACACTGGCATATGTGTTTGGCTTTGCCTGTGAATAGCTGCATTGAGGCCACCGAGCCCGAGCACACACAGCTTGCATTGAAACACAGGCCTAAGTGTTTGCTAGACTGGAATTTACATTGTACAGAAAATAAATAACATAAATTCAGTGGTCAGTGCTCTGACTTTGGTCCAATACATGGTTACAGTATGAAATGGCACAGAGATACCATTCACAGTGAGTTTCATCCATACTAGTTAGGAGATTTTAGGAATGATTAGTTTTGACAGTATTAAAGTTCTTCTATCTGTGCTGCACCCCAGGAATACTAGTCAGGTGTGTATTTCAGTGTAAAGAGACCTGGCATGAGGACATGCATGCATTATCCACGTCATACCTTGCATTCCCTGACATAATTATTCTTGAGAAATTATTGTTACCCATGGACTAGAACAAAAGCTTCTCACAGCAGGACAGATGGACAGGAGTGTAGGAACTTCCTTAGGATGAAATAGATGAACCTGGGACTGATCCTGTAAGTCCCCATGCACAGACAGAGCTGGAAGCCAGCTCCCAACTTGTGCCTGCAGGAGGGAAAGCTGCTTGAAGCAGAAGCTGGGCTGGCTGGGCCAAGTGCCATCCCTGCCCACAGGGAACTGAGGGTTTCCTGCTCCTTTTAGTGCCTGTTGGTGCTGCAGGAAGGGAGCAGCCACCCCATACAGGTGTCCCCAAAGCCTGAGGGAATCAGGCAGCTCACGTGTGGTTCAGGACTGTAAAAGTGGCAGTGGCGCAAAAAGAAGGTCCAGATGCTCTCCTGGGGTACAGAATCTTAGGGACTTGCTTGTTGATAAAGGTGTACAGCAAAAGAACATCTGCAGAGAGGGGATAAGGTTGTGACTTAGCAAGTGGGCCAAGAGTATATGGGAAAGACGGGGAGATAGGTGTTTCCTATGTGTGCACATGGTGTGACAGCAGCTCTCAGTAAAAGCACTGGCTCCATCCCCACACCAGTGCTGGCCCTGAGAAAACTCAGTGCTGGAGTCCCTTGTTGGGATGGACAGACCCCTGCACCCACTGGATGACTGTGTCCTTCGTCTCTTCAAAGCCACCTTGTGCCAACAGCCAAGCCACCACACCACTTCACCCCCTTTAAAGATGGCCACTACTACCTTGGAGCCTTTCTGAGTCCCCAGGCAGATTTTCTGCAGGCACTTCCTCATTATCAAAGTACACCTCAGCTGTATTGGACTACTTGATCCTCATTTGCTCTTTGGAGGGCTGCCAGGCTAAGGACCTGCACAAGCTTTCTGCAGAGAGGGAAGCTGTACAGCCATACCCCCGACACCCACTGGAGGTCTCCAGTGGGACACAGGGACTGACACATCCCTCCCTGCAGTAAGTGACAGAGCCATGGGGCCTTACAAGGGTACATTCCCTCTCCTAACAGCTCCCTCTTTAGTCATGTTTTCTGGAGCAATGGTTGCCTCTCATTAGAGCTGGAAAGGGAAAGTGCTTGGCTGTGCCCTGAATGCTTCAACACCTCTGAGCAGGCAGGAACCAGGAAGGAGACACAAGGACAGCCTGCTGACTGATTGTTGTAGTAACCCTGGTTAAACTCTCACCAGGGAAAATGACTTCTGCAGCACTTGACCCCACAAGGTTATAGGTACCACCCACACCCCTGGGAGCACAATTGCTCTGGCAGGGAGACCTGGGAGCTGTGCAGTAACAAACCATGCAGAGTATTGCAGTTCGAGGTCCCTGGGCAAGGTGCCTGTGGGGTGATGGTTAACCTTCGTGCCTGTTTAAGAGCAGAACAGTGGTGCTGATGCATGCCCTCAACCCTGGCACCTTCCTCCCTGCAGCTCTAACAATTCAGAGGACTTTAAAAGCCACTTGTAGCAGCTTTCATGTAGAAGACTGGAGTCACCACGTTTATTATTCTGCCACAAAAAGTAATTCAGCCTATGGGAAGGGAGATAATACCTACTCTGGCATCAGTTACAACAAAATGAGTCAAACATGCATTACATTGCAGTGGTTTTCTGCTGTCCAGCATGGGCAGGGTGGTGGCAGAGGCAGCTGGGATAGTAAGGGAGCTTGGTGGAGCTAGAGTGATCTATTCAGGGCATTTAGTAAACCTGTAGCAGTGCCAGGGCCAGAAGTGCTTCATTTCAGTCCCAGGTAGAAGTCTTTCCACTAAACCATTAAAACAGACCAGCTCTTACCTGGTTCCTCTGCTGAGCACTCTTTCTACAACCCAAGCAAGAATTCTTTAATTTTTCCTGTTTTGAGTTTTATTAATGTCTTGGCAAACACAGTGAAGGAAGATCTCAGGTGACCAGATCTGTTCTGTCTGTGTGCTGGAGCTGGAAACAACTGGGAAATACCACTGCCCTTTCCAACATCATCTGCTAGGTCTTGCACAAGAAAGAGCTTTTATACCACAGGCCATGCTCAGGAGGATGGAAAACCTTGTGCAATTCTGGCTGGGAACAGGCAGGTACAGGGGAAGGCAAGAGCCAGGAACTGGTAGGCAGACTAAATTATCTCCATGTGCTCTTCAAAGCAAACCCATAAAACTCATGGTATTGGGGCCAGTGTCATGATGCTATTGCAATGAAAGTGCAAAGCTGGCAATGGTATAGCAGTACCATTGAGTCTTAGAAACCCTCACTCTTAAAAATACAGTTATTGTTCCAAAAAGCCAGAAAATTCCAGATTCTTTCTCCATATTGATTCCTTCAGGCTTGAGGCAGTCCGATAGAGGAGGTTCCTTCATTAAGGATAACCTGATAATGACATGCTTCATCAGAAGATACCAGAAAAATGTCTTCCCAGCCATACATATGGGGGTAAAACACAATCAGCTTCTCTGTTAAGGGCAGAGGAAAGCAATACTGCACACCCACATCAAGGGGGTGGGCAGGGACCCCCTTCTGTCACTGCTCTGTTGGCAAAAAATGCTGTGAGACAAAGCACCCTCAGGGAACCAAATTAAGCTGCCCTGCAGGCAGTGAAATATGGCATGTGCACTGAACATTGGCTCAGGCAGGCACTGTGCCCAGAGCTGCCTTCAGCAGCATCAGGATGATGCTGCCAGCCATCCTGCCAAGGACTCTGGACAGATCTTCCCTTCAAGACCTCACAGGAGAAGGCACTGGATACTGCAGGAGACCTGCACACACGGCTACTTTGTGCCTTCTGATAAGCTGCTGTCAGGGCTGAGGTATTATTTATCAGTATTTTGAGGTGAAAACACAGGTCTGCTCTTGCCTCAAAGAGCACCAGGGGAGAGGATGATAGGGCTGTATCAGTAACATCCCTGTGGCCCTTCCAGCACTGCTGAGAATGAATTAGCTGTATCTGGCTCCAGGCCAGGCCCTGGAGGTGGAGCTGGCTCTCTTAAAAATTCTCTATTTGTAGCATCTCTCCAATCCCCAGGGCTCAGGCTGCTGGCTGAGAAACCTGCTGGTATTGGTTTGGGTTTGTTTCTAAGACATTTTTCAGCATTGTGGTTACACAAGAAGCCGAAAACTTGTGTTTCAAAACCGCAGCCAGAAGCACAGGTGCTGCTGCTGCTATTTACACAACACCAGCATGTTTAGAGGGTGTCTTTCAGCTAGGAAGATAAACCCATCCTGAGTTTCTGAGGTCTTCAAGTTTCCAAAGGGCTGAGCAAGCCTCCCGTGATGGGTGCACTGGGTGGCACTGTTGCAGAGCTGGGTGCTGTCGAGCAGAGCTCCCTGCAGAAACGCCAAGCCTGCAAAGGTCCCACACCCAGACACTGCCCTGGCCACTGGCAGGGCACTGAGCCAGCACCTCCCTGTGCAAGGCAGGACCTCAGCAGCCTTTCTCACCTCTTCTGGCTGTTGTGAAGAGCTTTAGCACAGCTTCCTAATCTCCACTTGACATGTTTACGTTTGTCCAGCTAATAGTGGTGATGTTTTTCTTTGACTTTTTTCCTTTCTCAAGGAAGATGAGAAGCCCTGCAGGAAGCAGTCTGCCTGGGAGACACAGTGACCCCACAAAGAGATTTTCTGGAGCATGGGAGAGATCACCAGCAGCAGAAGTAAGGCCCTGACTTTGGGTAGAGGAGAGCTGTGCTGCATAATTTCCCATTCTGGTTTCAGGGCACTGCTGTGTGTGAAAGCACTGCCATCACTGCCCTCCTTTTCCTAAGAACATTTCTGGCAGTGGGCAGTTTCTCAGCTACAAGTTCAAAGCCAGATGTGCAACAAGTGCTTGTCAAATTCCAAACTTTCCCCTAACACTTACCAAGTCCACCCCAAGTGTTAAAGTAACAGGTTACCTAGCAGACAATGCCAATGCACCACAAATCAGTCATAGGCATCATCTGTCCAGAAACAAGAGCATCCATAATCTTGGGGCCATTAGACAAAGGAGAGCACTCCCTTTGCCAACATTCTGGCATCCCTCATGCTGTGGTTTTTCACTTGTGCTGTGTGACCAGACAGCATCTACAGGGCTTGGGAGGAAAGTGGCACACAGAAATATTGTGATGGTTAACATTATCTAGGAGCAATCACATCCCACTGCCCACATATTTGTCCCAATGCTGGGTCTTGCCCATCAGTATGTCAAGTGTAGTTCCCAGGAACACTGCACAAGCTGGCACTTGGTACAGCAGCCTCCTGGCCAGCTCCACGGCTGCTTGAGATCTTCAGCCACATCAGAACAGCAAACCCAGGACATCAGCCACCCCTGACAGTGGTAAAGACTTGTGAAACCCAGAAGAAGAAGTTTAGATTCCCATCCTCAGTGTAGCTCCTTGAAGAGGTAAACACAGAACTCTCAGTGAAGGATCTCCATAGGAAATTCCTGAGTCTTGCCTCTGCCTCAAATGAACCACTTCTTCTGCAGATCTTGCTGTTCAGAAGAGACATTTTGTTTCTCTTGGCTTTTAGACATGATCTTTATTCCCTTCATCCACAATAAACTCTTTGTCATTACTGCTAGCGGAGGTTTCATATTGGAAGTAAACCAGGAACCACAGGTGCCTTGAGGTCTGCAAAACACACTGAGACTTGACACTTAGATTTAGGGCTTGGGTTTTGATCAAGACACAAAGAATCTGGAGGGATCTGGAGTATCTAAACTTGCAGTGATTGCTTGGGAAACCCCAGGAGGCTCCTTGCTGTGTTAAGGTGAACCAGAGCAAACACGGCATGCAGAGGACTGACCACTTCTTGGTTCTCAGTGCCATCACAGAGAACCTGTAAATCTGAAGTGAAAACCAGAATCACTTCACAAAGGCTAAAGGGGGCAGTAAGGAGCTGGATCATCACTGTCTTCCAAAGCATTGTGAGAAACATGCAGAAAAAGGTAGGACAATGCCTCAGCCTCAGAAGCCGATGCTTGAAAATAAAGCCATGGCAAGCCTTGGCAGCATAATTCCTTGTAGGATACCACAGCAGCAATGAGTGTGGACTTCCATGGGATGTCATTGAACTTCTGTCTCTTTTGTCCTCTGGCTTTGAAGGTCATTGTCAACTAGAATTGAGTTTTCTTCCCTCTGTTACTCACCAGCAGAACAAAAATCTGCCCTCAATGCCATATTAGGGCACCTATGGTGAATGTACTCTTCTCTTGTCCCCAGACACCCAGAGCTCCCCTCCCAGGCAGAAACCAGATCAGGCACTAACAGCCCTCCTGAGCACTTCTCAGGGGGCAGAGGAGGGGACTGGGGCTCACATGCTGTGAAATCCTAACCCTGGCTCAACCACGAGGTCCTTGCATGGCCTTGGACACCTCTTGGTTTGCCAGTCTCTGTTCTGTGAGAAGAGCTAATCCTTATTACCAGGCAGCTGTAGCCCTTGGATTAGTTACACACAGAGTGCTGAGGCAATGAATAATGCACAGCACTGCTCTAAACGATCTCCTTCAAGGGAAACCACACAAAATACAAACACTGATGGTGCCTGTGTTTACACAGAGGCCTCTCTAACTGCCTTCTGCTGAGGAAATGAGCTGTGCTTGCCCATTCTGCTCCAGGCAGCTCTCACTGAGCCACCACAGTCCCACCAGCTGCTGAAACATCATTAATTGTTATTATTAAACCACCTCCTTAATTACTGAACCTAATTAAATCCCAACCTCAGATTCAAAAGAGGTGAGAAAACAAATGTAGAAACAAGCACTGGAGCTAGAGATATAAGCTTTAAAAATCTCACAGTTTATTTTTCTTTCTGTGTAAATCAGAGCTACTTAACATTAATCACATTTCACAGTGCAGGGGGCAGGAGTGATTACTGTTTAAGCTGCAGTTCAGTGGGATCCTTCTGGGTCCTGAATCCCAGGAAATCTCCATGTGCAGATGATCTGGAAAAGACACAAACTGCACAGCAGTATTTCTAGCAGTTGTTACTTGTAAGACAAGCAGCGTTGACAGCATCTCCAAGGGAAACCTGCTTTCCTCCTGAAGGCATCACAGCATTCATGGCTGCATGCAGACCCCAAGAATTTGCAGTCAGTGGCATACAAAAAGTTTAAGGCACAGTTTCCAAGTCAGAGCTAGCAGAGACAGATGACGAAAGAGCAATCAATAAGCTCTTTTCACAGCCACTTAATCTCACATAAGGCAAAACAGTGGAAGGAAGAGCTGGTCCCTAGAGTAAGAGGCTCAGATCCCAGCCTGGGCAGCAGCGCCTGCAGCTCACTGGCTGCTCCACCAGTGGTCACCACTGGAACACAGGGAATGGGGCATGAAGCCAGGCAGCCCCAGCACTTGGAAAACATTATCAAAATACTGCGTATTGCCAACAGGATAGGCCCTTTGGGATACTGGGCAAGAGTAGCTCATATCAGTTATCAAGAGGTTCTTGGAGAAAATGATCGTGTGACATGGAGATTTCATGGTGCAATATTGAAAATTACAAGTGTGTATCCCTTAAAGCATCCTTCCAGAGCTCCTAGTCAGGCCACACTAGCTGCACAGTGCCCCATCACTGTCCAAATGCAGAGGATAAATGAAAAAAACTGATTTAGAAAAGCCAACAGCAGCTCCCTCACCATCCCGAGGGAAGCAGGAGGATGGCTGGACAATGTGTTACAGTTGAGTAGTTCAGGCACCTAAGGTAGTAGTCAGAGAAGCCCAATTTGTTTGCTCCATCAGCTTAAACCCTCTCCCACCAAGCTCAGCAGCAGTAGGTGGAGAGGGGATGCTGAGAGATGGCTCAGACCTCATTATTAAAAGGGCTTTTCACTGCCTGTCCTGTGCCCAGTTGTTGGCTCGAGCATCTCCTGGCCACAGTGATGGGAGGGAAGAACCCTTCTTTGCAGCTAAGTAATGAGGCCGTTTAGAGGCATGTTGCTGCTTCCCTGGAAAGAGCAGACAGTCACAGCACAGCAGAGCTTCTTGGAGTTTTCCAAGAAAACAATGGAAGGCTGTGACTGACCCATTTTCAACCAAACAGAAAACTCTGCTTTTGTTTCCCATTTCAGTTTCTCCCTTCAAGCCATCTCACAGCAACAGCTTTGCTCTGCTATTAGCAGTTTGTCCTTGTAAGGAAAAGCAAGAGCCCATTAATAAGCCAAATTTATCACTGAGGGAACTCTGCTGACCTCACTACACTAGCCACATATTTGACACGTTACATTTACGTTCCTCCAAAGTTAAAAGGAAAACACCTTTCAACTTTAAACAGCACAGCTGTTTAAATACAAACAACTAGAATGAGGGAAAAAAAAATAACCAAAACCCATACTGTTCTAGCATTCCATAACACACGACTTGAAGTCATAACTAAAGTGGAAGCACATGCATCTCCAGGGGAGACACAGCAGCGAGGAGTGCAGAGGTCAGCCCTAAGCCGTGTTTGTGAGTAGGAGCCCTGGAGGGATGCCTGAAGAACGCCTGTTCACAGGGTGGCTCCGGGGATGTAAAGCCAGTCGGCAATGGCAGTGGGCAGGTGGGTCATGACCTGCAGCCTCACCCACCAGTAGGTCTCCATGGGGTTGTAGCGGTTTTTCGGGCACGGGGCCGTGAGAGCTTTGGTGATGTCGTCCAGGACCAGAGACATGTCCTTCAGGCCGCTGTTCACAAACGACTTCATCACGGCCACGTGGCGAGTGAAGTACTCGCTGCCGTAGTCCTCCCGCACCGTGTCGGTGGCCCCACCCCACAGAGCCTCGGCCTGCCTGTCAATGCCGGCCGCCGTCAGGATGCCGGTGGCTGCCACAAAGTTACTGGGCTCGATGAGGATGACGCGGACCCCCCAGCGGTACATCTCCTGCCGCAGGCAGTCGGAGAAGGCTGCCACCCCGAACTTGGAAACGCAGTAGCAGGAGCGAGAGGGACTCGCCATGCGTCCCAACATGCTTGTGATATTCACCACACGGCCTACAGGGAAAAGATCAGGCAGGCAGGATCAGCCGCAGAAGCAGCAGCCAGAACATCCCAGTAAAAGGGTACTTAGTTGGATGATGCTGATTTCTAAAATCTGAATCTTGAATACACATCCCCTGTCCCAGAGCTTTTCTCTCCTGCCTCAAGCAAGGCTAACCCCTGTCCTCCAGGGGATGGCGCATATGCCTACCTCTGCACCAAAGAATTTACAAAGCATACAAGACATTTCCCTCCTAAGTTCAAAGTAGGGAAGCACCATGATCTTCTGAGACTGCTAGCTGTGTTTTCTCAGGAATGTGCCCCACTCATGTATGTTTCTAGAGAAGGGCTCAAGCTCCCATCCTGGCGCGTCATGAGCTGCAAAGCTCACAACTCTATGTGATGACATACAAATGTTCTGATTCTTTCTGTAAGCACAACAGCTCATTTACCTAACATACCTGTGTACTTTTAGACCTGAGCTCGATGGCAGAGAATAAGATTTCTCTGTACCTGCAGTATGAGCAGCACAACCCACTCACTCAGCTGTCTACAGTGGCCATTCCTGGGACAAACAAAAGGAGATTTGATGTGCTGCTGTCCATGGGGCAGTAGAGAGCAATTGTCCTAATTCCTGCCGACAGCCTGTGACAGCCCTTGGGGCACTGCCTCAGGGCAGTGACAGCAGTGGTCACTCCTCTGTGTGTGTCTCAACCTTTATCCAAGACAAGATGTTCACTATGGTTTCAGACACACTTACAAACAAGCCCTTGAAATTCCACCAGCTATTTTTACAGAGAGAATTTTCACAGCCATGGAGCACAACACCTTTCTGCAGCTCAACATTTCAGCTGAGAAACAAGTGGTCAGCTCTGCTGTCTCATACCAGACCTAAGTGTAACTTAGAAGGACTGTGAGAACCACCTGCTGACCTGATGGGTAAGATACTTTTTGTAGTGAGATGGAGCTTGTTTAGTGGTTAATTGCTGTCTGGGAATGGCATCTGAGTAATCTTCTTAATATAGTCCCTTTTTGTCCTCACAGAACACACACCTGTACCATCATTCCCACACATGCTAAATAAAGAAGCTCTTCAGAGTTCTGCTCATACATATCTTTTTTCAATATAAAACAAAAAGTTTTGATAATATCATTGTCTTGTAAGATATCTGAAATGGCTGTTATTGACTCTCATTTATTCTGTCACTACCTGAAGTCACCTGTGAATGAAGGGAGAAGATTCAGTTATCCAAACATGACCATCCTGTGGACTCTGGGTTATCTTGTCTGTGTGGTCTCTGCCAACACTGCACAAAGGTCTCTGATATCTTGGATGTTTAGGACAGCACCTGCTGTGTAGGTGCCTGGCCTGCCCCAAGAATAGCCTGTACTACCAAATGGCATCCTCAGAAACCCTCCTTGGACTGCACAGGCATTCCCCCAAGTACAGCCTGGGTTTCTAGCTACATCTCTTTGCTGTTCTACAAAAGCTCTGAGCCTTACCACACCACCCAGCATGTACCTTTAGCTCTACGAATGAGGGGCAGGAAAGCCTTTGTCACCCTCACAGTGCCCCATAGGTTGACCTCTGCCACCTTCTTGTAGTTGTCTAAACTTGCAAATTCCACCTCTCCGAAGGTTGAGATGCCAGCGTTGTTCACTAGGCCCCACAGACCTGCCAAGAAACACATGATTAAAGCATGGGACACGAAAGAGTGTCACAGAGAAAACACTTTCCTTTTGTTCACAGTAACCTAAAGCCTTAACAAAGAACTGGGCACTTTTGTAGCAATAAGTTGTAGAGAAAAACCCAGCAAGCAGATGAAATACAGTCTTCCTATACCAGGGCCTTGTTTGGAACATCAAGGAAAGTGATGAGGCCACACAAGTATTGCCTCCAGAATATCTCCTGTACAGTCAAATGGTCTTCTGGGGCTTTATAAGGCTGCATCTGGCTGACACTCTTTTAAGCCTTCTCTTGATCCCATGTTTGCCTTCACTCAGTGACTTTATAATCAGTTTTGCAGTTTGGAAGGGGCTGGACTTTCTCCCACAATAAGGATTAAAAAAAAAAAAAAAGGAAAGAAAACAGGTATTTTGGATTTCTTAATCCCCTTCACAATTCTGGCTCACTGTTTTGGAGGATGCATGGTATTGATTTGTACATTCATGGCCTGGTTAATAGGTGCTGTGTTTTAGTCCAAGTATTTGCTTTCTCTCAACCCTAACTTTATCAGGAGTTGGCAAACTTACAACCAGCCCTTACAACTACTAGAATTTAAAAATTAATGTCTTTCATGTATGCAGTCCTGTCAAAATAAAATTGACTACACTTCCCAAGAGCTTCTGTGATGAACCCTTTACATGTCAGGACTTAGTGGGTCAGCAAGGACTTGACCCTTCAAAGCAGTTACTGCAGGACTCCCAGTGGCAAATGTTTGTAGGGCTGGATCCATACTGGATGGATTTATTGAAGCACGGGACTATGCAGCCATAAACTGCATGAGAAACAAAAAGAGGAGCTGGAACAAGACAACAGAGTTGCTCCTCTTTAGATGTCCTGCCATACACCATGGTTATTTTTCACTGTGTTGGAGCTGGGGCTAGACTGTCAGGGCTGCATTGGACTCAGTTGAAGTTGGGGCCCCTTTCCACTCCAGGACCTTCTTTTTACCAAGAACTAACACTGGGCTAAGAAGGAGTCTTAGTCTTAGTCTAGGGAGCTCTCTATCAAAAGCACCAATGTCATGCCACCCTGTTGATAAAAGTTATCAAGCTCTCTCTCAGAAATTTTTGAGCTATTTGCCCTGCCTCTGCCCCATAGCTTCCCTACTCTGATGTATGAAAGTCTTTTAACTTCCACCCTGTATTGATTCAGTCAGATAGTAACCATGTATTTTATCAAACATAGTCCTATAAACAAATTGCAATATTCTGCCAATGTGCAGTGGAATTTATCTTCCTGTTGCACTTAAAAACACCAAGATGCCCTTGTCAGACTGACTCTGTGCTCTCACACGGGCCCTGGTAACCCTGCCCCGTTCCCAGCTAAGGTTGCTGTCCCTCAAGGCTGTTGACCTGCTGTGTACAGCAGCCTGTTCCTGCTTCACCTACTGAAGTTCCCAGTTTTAATGAGTCAAGATGACTGAAATTCACAATGATCTGTGTCCAGCACAGCATGTCAGCCTCAATGGGGTCCCACTGCTGCTGCAAACTGCCAGCAGGAGAACCATGGAAACAGGGCACGTGATGGAGTAATTTCACCATTAACAAAAAAACGTGCTGAGAAAATTTGGCAGCGATTTACCAAAGACATAAACTGTCAGTCACAAACTGACCTCTGCAGAGTACTCCTTACAAATTCCTGTAAATTTCTGTACAACAATTTCCCATTTCCTGGGCTGTGACAAATGTCCCTGAATCATTATTTACAATAGTTTGTTGTTGGAATTCCACTGCTCACGGATCAGGGCACGTTACAAACAGAACAAAGTGCTGAGGGGAGCCCAGGCACGGGGCTGTTTGCTGGACAGCAGTGTGTTTATTGAGCAAAGCCTTATCACTACGTCTCTAGAGTCAACAATACAGTGGGAATTGCATGAGACCAAAAACAAACAGGCACTCCTATCAACAGAGCTCAGCACAAGGAGAAGAGTTATAAAGAACTGTACAGCCCAAGAACTGTTCTGCACTAGCTCCTCTGGGGCCACATTCAGTATGTAACCACACCTCTTGTGCAAGGCACCTCAGTCTCAATAGCCTTTATATTCCAGCACTTACTTATTGAGCACTATTTATTGGGAAGCCTTAAACCTCAGCCACACCACAGGGCCTAAAAAGAAGCCTTTGTTGCTTTGCACACCGTGCTGAGGCAAACAGCTACAGGAGGAACCAGTCCAACTTGCTGATCAGGGATGCAAGACTTGTCTGTCCCTGCTACACACATGGTTTTGCAAACACTGCTGCATTTATAGAAGCAATAAAGCTGCTCCCTTCCAAGCTTTCACTCAGTGGGAAAAGGCTTTGTGCTGCCACTGCTGTTGCTGGGCTCTTCAGGAAAAGCTTAAGAAGCTGTGAAAAGCATGACAAGGGTTGGGTAATTGTGTAGGAAGAAAATTCATGCAGAGAGAACATGTGTGGGATCAGAGCTTGCACATTACTCAGTTACATTTCATATGCTTGTTTTAGAAGGGAAGGTGTGCTCACGTAACTTGCATGAAGATTAGAGCAGTTGTTATTTACCAGCTTAATACTTGCTGTGAACAGAACCAGGGCCATGGCAGACTCATCCAAGCTTCAAGATGAGCAACCACCTTCAAGTCACAACCCTGAAGTCCTGAAGCCACAGATGCCAAACTTCAGTTCACCCTCAGCCTGTGTCTACAGCTGCTGGCCAGCTTGCTACTGGCATAAAGGCTGCAGAACAGCCTATGCAGGGCAAGAAGTCTCACTTGATCACATGGGTAGAGGTCAGGTGGTGTGACATCAGGCTCTGAATGTAAACTCACATCCTACTGCCAAAGCACTTTCAAGAAGGAAAGATGGGACTCTTATCTCCCTTGACATGCTTTTGGGGTCCATGAATCGGACTCATGCTTAAGGTGACATGTGGATTAAGGTCATCTATGCTGAGCCTATCCTGCACTCCACCTCTGGGATGTTGCATGGCAAACTGAAAACATGGATTAATCTGACTGCAGATTAATCCAGGTTTGGGGGCAGTCCAAACCTGTGCTCCAGCTCAGCACTCAGTTGTACCCACACAGCAGAGGGGACAGCAGCAGTAAGCAGCCAGGACCCACCACCTCTTCATTAGCATAGTCACTTGCAAGCTCTGCAGGAACTAGGAGCACGTGTGGCAGGAGTTCAAGGCAGGGATCAAGCTCTGGCTGTTCTATGCCCTTCACAGACATTCAAGGACAAAGACATAGATACTTGTGGGCTGGCTGCCACTCATTGCTTTTTATGGGATGTAGAGTTAAAGCCTAATCCTCCAGCCAGTCTTGGTCTCTTTCCATGTCACTGCCACATCAGTAGCAAGACAATTGTCCTCACTGACCCAGGTACAGCACAGCCTGACTGCCAGCCACACACTGTCACAGGCCTTCAGGCTTGTTAACTCTTTTGGTGGTGCACAGAGAGAAAGACCTGGTCAACACATGGCCTGCTCTGTAGAAAGGATTCTGTGAGCAAAAGATCCCTACATACCTTCCTCTGGCTCCTTCAGGGTCCTCTTCACAAAATCCACGGCCTGAGCCACCTCCTGGTCGCTGCACACATCCATCTGCAGCACTTTCATCCGGTCTGACTTCATGTTCCTCAGCTCCCTGGCTCCATCTCCATCCTCATCCTGTTCAGCAGAACAGAGAGGTGTCCCACTAAGATGGACCAAGAACGACAATGCAGCTTGGGGCCAGGCATGTTCACATGGACACGAAACAGAAGCTACTGACACTGCACACACAGGTGTAAACTTGGTGCACAAATATTCACAAACCAGCGTGCCATCCTCCTCTTCCCTCCAGCACCACTTCCAGAACTGCATCAGTGACCCTGTGCCCTGAAGCACCACAAAGCCCACCCTGCTCTTGGCTCCTCATGATGGGATTCACATCCTGAACACGCTGAAATACTCTGCCAGCCAGGGAGAACCATGGGTGACTCTCTACTGCCTTGGTCTCTGTAAGGTAACATAACTTCTACAGAAATTGAAGTCAGATGTTCAGGAGTACATGCTCAGTGGAGATCTGCTACACAACAGCACAATTACAGACATGAGACATGAAAGGAGGCTAAGGAAGAAAGAAATTTTTTTCACTCTATAGGCAATAAGAACTTCATGGCTCTGCTTTCCTTTCTACCCTTATCCTTTCTTTCCTCCCCATCCCACTGCCATCATTAGAGATTCTGTCACTATTGTGGGGGTTTTTGTTTAGTCAAATGTAAACAGAGTTAAAATTCCAAATTTTACCTACTCATTTCTAGGCAAGACTACTGCCTAAGCCTAACAGCCTTGTTCAGGTGGTAAATAACAAATAAAAGTGAAAAGAGCACAGATTAGCCACACAGCTCCACAGCAGGCTTGAGATTTAATTCACAAAACTATTCCGTGAATCACAAGCTCTGCCTCATTAGGGAGGAAGAAGTTATGAATTGGTGAGTCACCATGCCTGGCTGCCACTCTTCCTTTAGCACTTGATACCAACTCCCACAGCACAAGGGCAAACAAGGCGAGCAACCCACCCACAGTCACCTGCTCAGCAGCCTCTGCAGCCAGGCAGATATAAAAAACATGTAACTGGTTTGTTTTTATAAATATCTCAGGCTATTTAATTCATAAAGTATACAATATCTCATTTCCACCTTCAGTCCAGTGAACAATGACACATAATGAAGGAAAAGAGCTGAAATGTCCATCACAAATGTGAGGAAACAGGGCAGTACTCTTAAAAATCAATATATAATTACACTGTCATTATGACAATAGTAGGAATGAGTTCTTGGCCCCACAGCTGCATGGCATTTCGCAACTGACTTATTTCCCAGTACAACAAGAACAGCAAACAAAGTTTGAAGCTCTTCTAATGCACATCAAACGTGGTGACGGGCTGTGCTGGCCCTCTTATCTAGCCACGAAAACAATCTCAAAGTGGTGTTACAAGTAGTCAGCAACATGGTCACTAAAGTATTATATTCCCTTTGAAACAGATCTGGGTTGTATGATGCCTCACCATATTTCTGGAAGATGCTCCTGCATCTCACCAAGTTATATAAAGCAAATTTCCACTACTTAACAGTGAATGGAGCTAATTCAGCTTGTAAAGAGAGAGATTTATTGTATCTATATAAAACCAAAACCATAACTATATCTTCATGCAAGTGCCAATTGTCATTTGAGCCTGAAAAGACCTTTCCCTGCATTTTTTCTTTAATCTTGCATAATACTTATAAAATAAACAAGAAATATTTCCACTGCTTTTTAAGAAATATGTCATAGGCTGGGAACTTAAAAATCCAGTAAAATTGTTTTGTTCACATGGAAATGAATTTCCCCCTATCACCAATGCAACTCTATCAGCAAAGTTACCTTCCCAGCTACAATTTACTCATTATTGACAAAACATATTGATTTTGGAAGACTGCAACATGCAATATCAACTGGGACCACTTTTCATAGTTGCAGACACCACCTTAGCCACTATTTAACTGTAAAACAAAGTGCTTAATTCTTTTGTCCAGAACACCTCTTACAGCTACAGATTTTTATGGAGGCAAGTGAACATCATCTTATGTTCAGTGGTATTCAAGGGTTTTAAGTACACTCCTTGTTAGGTACCACATGGTACTTCCTCTTTGTTCTTTAAGTGGTAGATTTGTTGGCTGGGGTAACACCTGGAGCAGTTCCCATGGGAGCAGCCAGACTGTCCTCCCAGGGATGACCTTCATGATCTTCACCAGCAGGAGCCACACAGCAAGCACAAATCAAGTGAGGTGCTGGCAGCAGTGGCCCAACTGCCCCTGCAAAGCCCCTCTCCACCTCCCTTTGCTGTCTGATTTTTGTCCTCCCAGATAATCTCCCAGCTTCCCCTTCCCAGTCCCATAAGAGTTAAAAGCCATCATGCTCCAGCCCAGCCTGCTGCCCAAGCTCTCTCCACAGGCTTCAGTGGGACTGTGTGGTTTCCTCCCAGCTATCTCCTATCCCCTGGTTATCCTGCCCTCACAGCTCTGAAGGCTCTGCCTGCCCACCCCACTCTGTGCCCAGCAGGACCTGCTCCTGGCTGAGAAGCCCAGCAGCTCCACAAAGCCTCTCT
>JANPWX010000223.1:589956-650156 GCA_024734555.1 Trochalopteron elliotii
CCCCGGTGCCTCGGCCGGGCCGTCAGCGCCTTTGGGGC
The DNA here is from genome assembly GCA_024734555.1 of Trochalopteron elliotii. Taxonomy (NCBI): domain Eukaryota; kingdom Metazoa; phylum Chordata; class Aves; order Passeriformes; family Leiothrichidae; genus Trochalopteron; species Trochalopteron elliotii. Next base: position 589,995 of record JANPWX010000223.1, read on the forward strand.
CGCAGCAGCCGCGTCCCGGAGAGGGGCTGGGCCGGCGGGAACTGCAGCGCACCTCGGGCCTCGTCCCCTCCCTCCAAACCTCACAATATCCTGCGGGGACACCAACCGCGCTCCCGAATTTGATCAAACCATCGGGATTTCTGAGGATTAGCCGAGTCAGCGAGCCTCCTGAGCCCTGTCCGCTCCCTCCCTGCCCATCTGGGTGCCCACGCTGCCCTTTCTGCGGTGATTTCACTGTTTTTCAGCCCAGGCCTGGTTTCCAGCAGGCCCCGAAGCTGGCGCGGTGGCGGCCCAGCCTTCGGCAGAGAGGCAAACCACCCCAACAATTAGATACCGTTTCTCAGCTTCAATAAAGGGGGCTGGGAGGTTATTTTTGTGCCTTGGGTTAGTTTTATCCAAGATAAATATGATTGAAGTTGACTTTCTGTACCAAAGTCTTGTCCTTGAAATGTTTTCACTCGGTATTGAGTTTATTGGTGGTTCCCTGTGCTTAGTCCAGCATCACCTGCTACTTAATTACAAAAAAAATGTATTTTTTACTGCGTGGCTGCAGTAGCTGTAAATCCAAAGATTGTTTTTGAAACATGTAACATAACATCACCTGTGACTTGAAGTTATATTTTTGTTTAAAGTTATTTCATAGAGCTCATTTGAAAGAATATATTCCATATGAGTACCTTAATTTTTACCTGTTTCAGAGAAATTGGTTAAAGATGCATTAAAGAAAGAGAAATTGACATTTTCTTTAAATGTCTTCCTGCATGGTAGTTTACTTATAATACTTTTCCTTATTTAAAAGTGTCTTGGATGGCTGATGGTTGAACTGTTTATCTCTGTGTGAGGGACTGCAAGAGGAGAAGATGAGTTCCTTTGGACTTTATTTTCCTGTTGAAATACATGGAGTCAGCATGTCTTACAAAATAATCGAGCAACTAAAACAGAGGTGCTATCTTGTGTTGCAGAGCTAAGGAAGAACCGTTTTGCTTTTGGTAGAGTGTGCTAGCTGAAAATATGTTGGCCACCAAGCTGTCCCGCCCTCTCTTGAATTTCTCTGTGAAAGCCCTGAATTTCAAGGACCCAGGGAATGGCTTTAGGTAAGTAACTTGTGGAAAAGAAGAAAGAGTGACATCTTGAGTAAAGCACAGGTCAGAGACTCACTTGATTTCAGTGGGACAGTTTATTTACAGAGTCACAAGGTGGTTGAGGTTGGAAGGCACTTCTGAAGGTCATGTGGCCCAACCACTCTGCTAAAGCAGGGCCTCTTTGAGCTGCTTGCTCAGAACTGTGTCCAGGTGGCTTTGAGTAGCTCCAAGGATGGGTACTCTAGAACCTGCCTGGACTACCTGTGCCAGGGCTCAGTCACTGAGCACAGCAAAGATGGACTCTATATGCAAGTAGGGGTTTTGTTAGGCAACATGTTTTGTTTTGGTTTTGCTTTTTTTTAACACTGCAGTCAAAAAGTTGTGGAGTAGAGCATTAATTCAGTATCCATCAAGAGGGGGTTTTTTAATATCAGCAAGTAAGCCTTGCTTCAGTGCAAGACATTTTCATATGTTTCTGTGAGTTCATTAAAGAGGCAATCCCATGAAATGAGAAAGTTGAGAGGGAAGGTTTTACTGAGAAATAGAGGTGGGCTGAGTAATTAAGCTTGGGTTTTTTTCTGCAAATGAGCAGAAAATTGCCTATCTAATTCTAGTTTCTAGCTCTGGAAAAAACCCCACATTTATATTGCTGTTTGAGTGGAACCCTATTAGTCCAAATCCAGAGCAAGTTGAGCACTTTCCTTGGCTTTGTTTTAGAGCGGAATTTCCAAACAGCAGTGCGTGTACCTAATTGTACCTAATTTACCTAATTGTACATCAGCCATTTAAAAGTGGCTCATGGCCTGTTAAACAAGAACTGCCACCTCCAGTGTTGCTCTGCTGCTGCTGGTAGTGATGTCCAGCATCACCACGGTCAAGGGTGCCTCTGGTAACAGGGTGTTGTAGATAGCTAAGCTGTTAAGAGATTTCCTGTGCAAACAGACATAGGTCTTTTATCTCCTATTTGCTCCACATACACCAGAGTTCACCTGCAGGAATCTGCTGTGGCCTTAAAAATACAAATTAATGTTTTATTAACTTGAGGAAAGAATTTTCAGCACATTCTTGTTTTTTTTTCTTCCGTCTTCTGTTTTGCTTACTGTGTATTTGTGCTTTGTCTTGTACTCAGGGCAAAAGTGTTGCATTTGCAAGTCCCCACAAGTTGCTAAACCTGCAGTGGAAATCCAGCTGTTCATTGAAAGACACTGCTGCCAGTATGGTCTTAATGCACTGTAGCAGCATTTATGTACTTGACTCTTCAAGCTGAGGACTCCTTTTTATGGTGGAACTGAACAAAAGCCAGTGCATGATTACAAGCACAAATTCAATTTGAGGGCCATCTGCACATTCTAAAAGTCTCTGTTGTGGTCTCTAGAATTCAGTGATGCAGAATGACAGAAATGGCTTATGGTACATTAATGTACCATGTGGGGGCTCACATCACTTCCTGGCTGTTTCTGCTGATGACATTCCTGCTCAGCAGCAGCCAGCATCTGTTTTTCTTTTGCCCTTGCCTTCAGGTCAGGATAGGCAGAATATCAAGTAGGTATTCTCTACAGATTATTGTGAATTGAGTGCAGCAAATCAGTGCTCTGCAGTGACATAACAGGACCAAACATGATACTGAAAGATAAAAAACAAGTTCATTCAACTAAAAGAAATGCTATGAACATTTCTGGGCACTTTAAGATGCACCAAGAAGCTTACTGCTGAGGTAAAAGTTTCAGTCCAGGAGGTCAGTGCTGTTAGCACACACTTTGCCTGGGAACTGACCTTTGCAGCAATTAAGTTGGCTATAGCTATTTCAAGAGCTGATTTGGCTTGTGACACTCTAAGTTAAAAAAAACAGCTAAACTGTTTCAGGAAGGTGAATGAACACCATTGCCTGAATATGTCATCTCCTTTCCCATCTGGTTCAAGGCTTCTGCCTTCACAGGTCTCTTGATTTCCTGAGATATGGCTCAGAGTGTCTGCAAGCTGCTGTGCTGTGTAGCACAGGTCACCCTGTGAGAGCCTGTGATGGCTGAGCTGGAGATAATTGTGAATGATTATGCAAATTTACTTAGAAGACAGAAAAGCAGCCTGCAAGAGAAGCTCTGGGAAGGATAGATGCTGTTGGAGGAGCCAGAGAGTAGATGAAGTACAGCAAGTCTAAGGGAAGGCCAGAAAGCTCCAGGAGGGCAATGTCAGTGCAGAAAGCTAAAGTGAAAAAGCTGATAAAGTCCAGAGAGGTGACTGACAAGGACAGAGCTTGGGGTCTCTCTGATTTGTTGCTCAGGCCCAGTTTTGATGAATGATGGCAAGACTTAAGACAGAGTGATGCTACTGGATAACATAACTTTTCTAAATGGAATCTCATTTCCTGGAAGGCATTGTTGCTTTGCTCTGGTCTGTCTTTGTGAATATGTTTTGTCTTCTGGGAGTCACACATACTATGCGGAGGAGCTTCAGATCTGCATGGCAGGTATTGCTCAAAGACAGTGTTTCTTAGCTTACACAGTTGCAAAAAGTGGGTGTAAAATCTAAGAGTATCTAATGGGTAGACACTGCAGGGGAAGAGGCATCATCCAGGATGAAATAAGGATGGAGCTGTGTGTAAAATGAGTGAGACAAATGCAAGCAAATTCAGCCTCAGACTGGGTGTCAGAGACAAAGCCACAGCAGAATCCTTTCATCAGACAAATTAATAACTTCCCATACCCCAACTTTGTGCAAATCTTAAGTGAGGGTGTTGTTGCTTTTGAAAGTGCAAACACTGCACTGCCCGTTTTGTGGGTGGAAGCAGCTCTGTGCCTCCAGACCAGGAGCTATTTTAGAACACTTTATAATACCCAGACAGCTTCTGCAGCTGGAAGTAGCATCAAGGTCTTTGGAGAAACAAATGTGTCACACTGTAAGAAACACACAGGCTCAGACTAAGGAGAAGTGTAGACTAGATTTTGTCTTCCCAAGTGACAGTCTACATCATGTATGTAGGCAGCACTACATTCCTTTTCATGTACATGTTGCTGCAGCAGGGTATGGGTAAGATATTCCACATGTGACTGTCTCTTGTCTTGGGTTTTTTTAACAGGCCCGTGCAAATGTTTTCCTTCCCTCTCTTGTCCCCATGTGGCAGCCGCTCTTATGCAAATGAAGTCGATCAGGTGAGTGTGACTGTGGCTTCCAGGAACTGCTTCTGCTGAGCAGGGGTTTTAAAATCTCTGAAGCCTGGTGACCAAACTCATCTTTCCAATTTGCCAGAAAGACTCCAAGCTGGACCTCTCGAGCATACTCCACATTCTTTCCTAGCACCGAGCTTCCATTGACGTAGCACGGTATGTGCTGCTGAGGATGGAAATAAACAATCATACGAGTGGGTTTTTTCTATTTTTGGAACTCACTCAGCAGATTAAATGTTCCACCTTACAGTGGAGGGAATCTGCGTGACAAATTCTTAATAAAGCATTCTTTCTGGAGTGTAGTTCTTTAAAGACATGTAAATAAATCAGCGTGTCCTCACCACTTCATCTGAAGAGTGGCCCTTTTTAGCAGCCCTCTCCTTGAAGATACTGACTTGCTAAGAACAGTGCCAGGCAAAAGGAAGGGGAGTGTTTTTTGTCATTTGTCTGTCTTGTGGCACAGAACTCAGCACTATGGCAGTGCTAGAGCATGCACAACTTGCTCCATAACTCTGGAACAGTTTCAGAGGAACTCAGATGTGATCCTTGCATCACTGCTGGGCTTCCAGTGTGAGGAGCCTTTGCTGCTTCCACCCAGCTTCCACCCTGATCAGTCCTTGAGTATGCTGGGGAAAGCCAAATTTATAGTTTGTTAAAACAGATGAGTTGGAGTAAATTGCAGGCAGTTATTATGTAATGCCACCCACAGCAGCACCTTGGGTGTGCAATTGTTGCTGTTGGGCTGTCTGATGCACCCTCTGATTTTTAGCTTGTTATTTAACTGCTGCCTGTCTTTGGGTTAGAAAAAGGAACTTGGAGAGGGAAGAAGGTATACTTCCGTTTAAATTACAAGTTGAAAAAACAGGAAAACTAAAATAGCCCAACCAGACAAAAAGAGTGGTGACCAACTGGTCTTAATTTCATATATTAACCTCACTTGAATCTTCTTAAGTCTTAGAACCCAGCTGTAGAGTGCTTAGGTTCTAGAGAGAGAAAGACGAGTGAGCAGTCAGTAAGATTAAACCATATCCTCTCTTCAGTGAACTGTCTTCTCCATGCCCTATGGGCTGCATGCACACAAGAGTGGACTCCTGCCTGCACTGGACATATAGGGACAGTTGCTGATGAGAGGAAAAAATGTCTTGGGAACTGTCTGGTATATTTTCAGATTTCAAGATGGATATGAACTGCCAGAGCATGGTGGTTTGCTTGCTCTGTTTGCCTTGGAAGCCTGTTGCCAGAGGTGCTGAACTCCTCTATGCTGAGAGGGCAGTGGTGCTGCCTCACTGGAGTGGGCTTGGTATGAAAATGTCATGTCTTGTGTTCAGGAGGCACTGGGTGGCAGGAGCTGGCAGTGAGTGCAGAGAACATCCCTGGAACAGACTGCTCCTGGCCAAGGACATGACTTGTTCTGTGCACTGCAAATCACCAGTTTCAAATACTCAATTCCAGTGCATTTTGTTCTGCTTTGTTTTGCAGATTGGCAGCAGAGCTGTGCTTATAACAGGCTGTGACTCAGGATTTGGATTTGACTTGGCCAAGCACCTACATAACAAAGGTTTCATTATTTATGCTGGCTGCCTACAAAAGGTAGGGGAAACAAAAGCTGTTCTTCACCTGTGGCATGTGCAGTGACACATGGCAACTCCAGTCTTCCCTCTCCACTCTGCACAGCTTTCTGCCAAGGAGAGGGAGGATGGTTGGTAGCCCAAAGGGAAAGACACAGGTCCTTGAATTTCACAGAGCAGGGCTGGAATGGTTCCTAGGGAGGTTCTTATTTAAATCACAGTATTGTGGTCTGTTCCATGTCTGATGAGCTGGAATCCCAAATCTAATTTTATTGGCTTAACCGTAAGTACAGTCTGGTGTCAGGCTGTAGCCTGGACCTTTGGCCCTGCTCTCAGACCATATATATTTATGCAGGGCTTTTTTTGATTAATTGTGACATAACACCAAGCCACCAGCGATTTTATGGCATGTGTTTTGAGCATATTTTTCTATATTCATGAGTACAGCCACGCCATGGTCTCTCCTGAAATAGTTGGGTAGGTGATGTAGTCCCACTAGTGCAAATGAGAGAAGAATCAGGCCACAAACAGCTTAGTGACACAGCCTTGATATGCTCTGAAGGAGAACTTGGTATGGCAAAGCATTGATGGTCATGGGGAACAGGAGAAAGTTTTAGTTTCTCTCTCCTTAGGAGGCATTGCACCTTTTTTAGCTGCACGGCCATTTCCTAACAGAAACAAACTTACTCCTCAGGATATCCTGGGGTGGGTCGCTTGGTTTGATCTAATCTTTTAGCTCACTCATCGCTATAAACGTCTTGAATAGTGATACTATTTAAAAAGAATTTGTGTTCTTTGATGTTATCCGACTTTCTACTATTATTCTTTTTTTGCATTAATACTAAGCTTGGCTCAAATTAGTAGTTTGTTTCTGCTGCATTTTTTCAAAAGAGGTGTCTGTCTCGGTAGCTCTGTGTCTTGTGTCTCAGTGTTCCGTCAGAGATTTATTTCTTAACCTGGGCTCCCTCTACAGGCGTCACAGCAGAACAGGACGCTTGGTGCAAACTGCTGCCTTTCAAAAGGGCTCAAGACAGAGGGTAGATGAGTACTTTTTTGATAGATGTTTCTACTCAGCTTTTGTAGCTGAAGAACAACATTAGAGAATATAAGAACACTGCAAACTTAAAAAGCACTGTTTAGAGTAATAGCTTTCCTCTATGTTGATAGAAGGTAAAAACTTCAGAGTTGCAAAGTTACTTATGGGTTTCATTTCTTCTGTCTCAGCTGCTAAAAAGGCACAGTTTTCAGTGGACATATCTAATAGTTACTGAAACCTCCCTTCTATTTTTGTTGTCTTCAGTACTTGTTCTACTGAATATGTGTTAGTGGAAAATCTTGGCCTCTGACAATTTCAACATAAGCTGACATGCAGCAGCATGCCAGAAGTCTTTTAAACTTCGATCAATATTTACTTCCTCACAGAAAAATCAGCAGAAAGCTTTCCAGTATCACTTTGTAATTAAATACTGCTTCTTTAGTTGAACTCACACACCATGTTCCAAAATCTGTGTGGCTGTGCCAAGAATGGTAACAGCAGTTGTCATCAGAAAACAGTGGAAAGTGCCAAAGCTCCTTAGTTAGCTGAGTGCCCTCCCATGTGTCTTCAGTCCATTATACTTTCTGTAGAACAAAAACAACTCCAGGAGACTGAGCTGATTTTTCACTGTGCTGCAGGCTTCTCTAGCAAACCCATAAGCAGAATTCTCTTCAGAGTGTAATTATTGCTGGTGCTGATTTTAGGAGCAGAAAAAGCTTGTTTTTTAGATGATAGATAAAAGTGGAGGTAGAAATAAGGAACATAATCTTTGGCTTGGATATATTTGACCTAGCCCTGACGTAGAGGAAGTGGCTCTGAAACTTCAATGTCACTTCTGTGGGTTTTTTTTTTTTTCACAGTACACCTGCACATCAGAAGCAGACTGCTGCTTGGGGAGCCACTGTGTCCTCAGGGCATCCACAGTGTTTAGGAATGCCATGGCCTTACTGCAGATTAAAAGTATGTGCAGTGTTGACTCTTTATTAGGAAAGATTTCCTAAAGTGGCCAGATCCTGAGCACCTGACTGTAATTTTACTAAAGGAAATGTGAGAGAGGAGTGTGGAGTCATGACTGAGGGCAGTCTGAGGATGAATCTGTGCTAATAGTGTGCTGTTTCGCACACAGTTACTTCCTAACATTTTCAGTGGCAGATATACTCATGTGAGAGTTGTGTTGATGCTGCATTGCCAAAAGACAGTGGTAGACTGGATCCAATGAACACTCATGCTGCAGCTGTTTTATTTTTACCTCTTTGGTTAATATGTGGAGAAGCCAGCTGACACAAGATGAAGGTATTTTTTCCATCAGTATCTGTTACCAGTGGACATATGTGATGTTTGTCTGTGCTGTCAGGAGTGTGGTGGAGCCCCTGTTTGCTTTGCTGTGTGTGTTCAGGGCAGTTGCAGCTTCTGGGGCAGTGAGGTCCTCTGAACAAACTGGCACACAGGCTGACCACTGCAGGGTTCCACAGGAGTGCTCAGAGCCACAGGGTGTTAGAGGCCAAGGACACACTGATATAGATACAAGCTGAAGCCCAGGAGCCCCAGAGAGTGACTATGGGAAGAGGAAGGCAAGGCAGCAATGTGCTTTTTCAGTGTGCAGGAGCTGGGCCCTCTTGCCACAGGGACAGTGTGCCCTGGGGCTGGCAGCAGGAGTGTACTGGTCTCCTGCTGTAGCATGAGAAGATCCTTTCACTGCTGTGTATGGGCCTGGGCATTGTGGGACAGGCTGCATCCCCTGCCAGGAGACACAGTCACTGGGTGCCTGACTTAAACATCTTCTGTCTGCCCTTGCTGAAAGCCAAGGGAATGGCCTCGTGGGTATGGGTTAACATCCAGAGTCCAATTCCTGGCCAGGATCCCAGCCCCAGGAGTCCCTGTCCAAGCACCCAGCTGTGTGTGGGTGGGAGGGCAGGAAGGGAGCTGGCTTGCAGAGCCAGCCCTGTCAAGGTTGAGGAAGAAGATGCTGTGGAGGTCCCAGCAGAGCTATGAGGCCTCTAAGGCTGGTGCAGCCCAGAGATTTTGTAGCACCTCATAGAACTGGGATCAGGGAAAGAAGGACCTAGGCCTCATTTTTCTTCTTTCGTTTACCAATATTAGCTGTTTTCAATAGACTTGCATGTTTGCATTTGCTGATTTCCTGATGGCATTCCCACATTTGCCACTTGTATGCTTTCCAGTGCTTTGCCATATAGACTGTTTTGGCACGACAGTGCTTTTGAGTGAGCAGCAAACTCAGCACCAAACTCTTTTCAGTCACTCTAACACCACCATCAAACTGTGCATGAGACTTCTAACCACTCCTTTCTGTAAGCATTGTGCTTCCCTAGGAAGAGAGAGCAGTAGATACCCTCTCTTGAGGACAAACACTAGCTGGTGTTAACAGTCTGTGATGGAATATGGGAGCATGGAGAAGACAGGAGATGTCAGGTAGTTACATTAGTGAAATGTCTCTGGCTGCTTTCTTGGTGGTTGAAGCAGTTTGTACCAGCTGACTTGGTGCAGGGCTCACAGTCAGATGGAGATACTTGAGGAATGGTGTTCTGCAGGACCAGTCTTGTCTGCTCCCCTTCTTCCTAGGGCTGCAGGACTGTCCTGAATATTCTGTGACTGCTCTGTGCACTCTTTTGCTTGATTTGATAGTTGGTATGTGTTTGATATTCTGCACAGGCTCTTTAGCCAGATTGAAACCAGCACTTTTTTCCCCTCTAGGACAAGGGAGAGGGTGGCTCCAAGGAGCTGGATGCCATGAAGAGTGATCGAATGAGAACTGTCCAGCTGAACGTCTGTGACAGCAAAGAAATGGACCGGGCAGTGGAGCATGTGCAAAACAGCCTCGAGGACCCAGAGAAAGGTGGGTGTCTGCAATGGGCTCTGGGGCAGCACAGGGGGCAGGAGCTTCCTTCGCTGGGCTCCCAGAGCATTGTCAGGGCCTATTTCAAAAGCTGAGTGTCATTGAAGGGCACGAATCTTTGAGGAGCAGCAGGGCAGAGCAAATGGCCTGTTTGAATATTGTACCATATCAGAAAGGAGCTTCCCACTTCACACAGTCTACAAAGGAAACTGCTTTGTTCTCCACTAGCTCCTGTAGGGACATTGGCAAAAACCAGAGTGGTGTTCAAGGCTCTGGGATTAGTGCTTTGTTCCTGTGAACTGAAGTTTACTGTGACTCCCTTTCTGTCGTAAAACCTGCCCAGTGCCCAAAGATTGGGAATTAACAATGGAAATGTCTCCCCCACTCTTTCAAAAGGCAAAGGAAATGGAGAGGTTTTCCAAAGAATTTCCCATGAAGCCAACTGGGTATCATTAATGCTATTGTGTATACTACCATTTAGAGTTCAGGGGGTAGCTGTACTGATTTTCTTAACCTGCCTACTTCATTCTGCTGAGGTGATGACAGCAAATTCTGCTCCAGTACTGTGAAAATTGCCTTTGCTCATACATTTCTGAAGCCTTTTCACCCTCTGAAGTACATTTTTCTCCTAAAGGATATCCACATTCAACACAAGGTTGTTTTAAAACAGAACAACCAGTTTTTGGTTTGGATTTTGCAAGCCAATTTCTTTTGATTTTCTTTGTATTTAATTTTTATGTATGGATCTTCTATATAAATTAAGTTTTCTAGTTCTGTATTCTCAAGCACAGGTGAGGATGAAGTTGCCTTTCCTGGGCTGCTTCTGATAACACAGATCTGGACACAGCCAGTCAACAGATAAGAGTGAGTTTTTCTAGACTACAGACAGAAGCCTTTCTCAGACTTTTCTCAGCACGTTTCCTGTACAATTAGAATATTATATGAAGTGAGTTCATTTTATTCAAAATTCCTTTTTAATCTTTCTTTTTATTGCCAAATGAGTAGGTAGCTTCAGTTGCTGCCATTTTGGTTGCAGCAGAATAAATGGGAGAGGCCATGGCATCATGCTCACCCATGCCTACATCCTCCTTCCCAGCACTGCAGACGCTCTAGTTCTAATGGTGACAGAAGGGATTTTACTTTGAAAGAATTACTCCTTTGTTTCTTACAAGGTCATTCCTATTCTTATTATTTGCATTATATATTTTGCTTCTTTTAAAAAATCATGATGGATAAAAACCAAGTGGCAAGGAGAACAGCTTAAACAAGGTTCAAGTTCTCTGTTTGCTGGCTCAGAGCTTCCTGGGAAGCCTCATACATAGTGTTTTGTGGCTGCAGTGTTGGGTGGTACAGGCAGGTCTCCATGGTGTTTATATTTGCTCAGGAGACTGAAGTATGCTCGGGACTCTCTTCTATCTGGTCTTCACCATCACAAGTCATAATGAAAAGCTCTGTTGCGTGGTTCAATAACCTATCAGCACAACTAATGGTACTTAGTTTTGTCTTGTAGGGCTCTGGGGGCTGGTTAACAATGCTGGCATCTCCACGTTTGGGGAAGTTGAATTCACCAGCATGGACACCTACATGGAGGTAGCTGAAGTGAACCTGTGGGGGACCGTGCGGACCACCAAGGCTTTCCTCCCGCTCATCAGGAGGTCAAAGGGTGAGTGACAAACCTCCTGACTGGCTCTCCCTGTAGCAGCTCCCTCATCCTGCCACATCTTGCTGTCTTAGAGGCCAGAAAGTCTATGGCACTTCTCTCTGCACCACTGGCCACCTTCCTGCCTTCAGAGGCAGAATGTGGTCCCCAGCAGACACACGGATTGCCTTACCTCTCTGAGTTACACAGTAAGGCAGCAGGCCTGAAAACCAGTTACTTCTCTTTCCCATATGTGCTGCCTTCGCCTGCAGCATCCCACGCAAGATCTAATCCATTATACCTTCTTTTACCTGTTCAGAAACTGCAGCTCACAATAAATTACAGTGCCAGGAGCATTCCTCCCTGCTATATAAAAACCAGCTGTGGCAGGGTGGGCAGCAGAAGTGTAAAAAGCTTCTTGCAGGGAAGTTGTCATTTTGCACTGTTACTCTGGGAGCCTGTGATTTAGGAAAAGAGGGGGTTGTACAGCAAAGGCATGCAGACCTGGAGTCTCAGCATAAACGGGCAGAAGCTTTCCTGTGCTGGGGCCTTCTGCCTGACTAAATGAGAGTATTTCTCACTCTTGAGGCATCGACAGGCATTAACAATGTTGCCCTGTAGACCTGGCCTGGATGTGGCCTGGGCAGCCTTCTTCCACAATGGAAGGTTATACACTTCTGAGGTCAAAGTTTCTCTTTCTAACACAACTTAGCAATGAGCCCTGGTAGAAAGTGCACAGAACTCCGACCTCTACCTAGACTACAGTATCCACAGCCTGTTACCAGTATTTTCCCCAGCCCAGATGGTTGGCTTCTGGCAGGGAAGAAAGGCCTCTGTGCCTGAAGCCATAACCCAGTTGTCACATGGAAGAGTGCAGTGGACTTAAGCTCCTCTGACCATTGGTGGTACAGGAACAATCCATTCCCTTTTGAGAAGCAAACACTCTGAGCCACCACTGGCCTTTGATTTGCAAATAAACAAGCTCAGCTTTGGTGCCAGAGGCTTCACTTGTCTGGGCTCAGTCCAAATTGCTGCTGAGCAATCCTGTTTCCTCCCATGCAGGCTCTGTCCAGTCTCTCCTGTGTTCCCCAGAGCACTGAGCTTTGTGTGTCAGCACGTGCCCGTTCCCTCAGGTAGAATGAGCCAAGGAGCACAAGCAGTGGGCTTGTTCTCCTGTCTGAAGGCCACTGCCTAGGACAGCACTGCTGAGGCAGAGCCATGAGGCAGCCCACAGTGGGCAGGTGGGTGGATGCACGTTCAGGAATGTGTTGGGTGGTGTGTATGCTCTGGCTCAGGTACCACAGCTCAGCTGTGCTCTGCCCGGCTCTGCCCAGGTCGCGTGGTGAACATCAGCAGCATGATGGGGCGGATGGGCAGCCCTGCCCGCTCACCCTACTGCATCACCAAGTTCGGCGTGGAGGCCTTCTCCGACTGCCTGCGCTACGAGATGCAGCCCCAGGGCGTCATGGTCAGCATCGTGGAGCCTGGAAACTTCATCGCCGGCACCAACCTGTACAGCCCCGAGCGCATCAAGGCCATCGCCGACAAGATGTGGGACGAGCTCCCCGAGATCGTGCGCAAGGACTACGGCAGGAAGTACTTCGACGAGCAGGTCAGCAAGATGGAGTCGTACTGCAACAGCGGCTCCAGCGACACGTCGCCCGTCATCGAGAGCGTGGCGCACGCGCTGACCGCCACCGCGCCCTACACCCGCTACCACCCCATGGATTACTACTGGTGGCTGCGCATGCAGATCATGACACACATGCCCGCCGCCATCGCCGACCGGCTCTACGTCTACTGAGGCCTCGCGCTCCTGAGCCGTCCAGGTGGGAAATGCGTTTTAAGGAGAGCTTTGTACACACTTCCCGTTAGTCCTTTTTAAATTTTTCTAACCTCATTTCAGAGTACTGTATTTTAGCTCTAAAGGGTTCATTTAAACGTCTGACATAACCTAAAAGGCAGTAATTTGCAAGGGATGTTTCATAGGCAGGAATATGTTATGTTTGTGCGGGGACAATGATTTTTTTGCTATTTATTTCATGTAATCCTTTCTTTTTTCACCTCAAATATGAAGCTATAATCATTATTTATACTGCAATTGCTCTGAAGCGTTTTCAGAATAATTTCTGCTAATGGCCAAACACAATCTTCACAATTCCTGCCTAGGATGCAGCCTTCACACCACGAAACAAAATCCCTCCGTGCTCTAATGGCAAACCACTGCTTCCTCATGACAAGGAATGTCCAACTGACTTTCCCAGGCCTGGTCACAGTAGCCCAAGGCAGAGCAGAGACTTCTTTAATTTGAGGATCAGAACTTGAAATGCTCAAGGTGCTGAAGCTGAGCAACTGACCCCATCCCTTTCTCTCTTAGAATTATACTGATGAAACGTTAGAGAAAAGGAACCAGTCTGCTTCTCTTGCTTGCTTTCTTGCAAAGAAGTTCAATGACCCAGGGACTCAACCTTGCAGACTTTCCCCGTGGGAGTTTCTTACTCACATGAGCATTCCCATGACTGTGAGCAGCTTTACGCACAGGACTGCAGGTGTCAGGATTGGCCTGCACTGACATTTGCCTTCTCTTCATCAGTGTCTGAAGATGAACTCCAGAGTTAGCTTAGAGAGGAGTTTTCCTTGAGCTCCTGTGGTTTGTGAGGAACACTGCGAAGCAGATGGAGCAGAGAAGGTTACAGTCACATTAGTGAATGCCCTTCTTGCCAGGGACCTCAGTTACAGCCAAGTATTTGTACAGCACCTTGCACAGAAGGGCTGTAACCCTGACCAGGCCTCCAGTACTGCAGCACAGGTGATGATAACAATAATTACTTCCATTGAAGGGGTCACTGAGTTTAAATACATGCAACATGACATAGATCTATCAGAACATCCATAACAATAAAGTTAACTTTAGGAGCAGTCTCATTTCCATGATGGTTGTTTACATATCTGAGAAACATTTGTTTTGTACTTTAAGAAAAGAAAAGGAAAAAAAAAAAGAAGAGCCTTTCCTGGGGAATTCAGGAAGAGTAAATTTTTTTAAGCTTGAAAGGCAAAAATAAAAAGTAATTACTGACCATTGTTAGTGAAGTTGAAAAGAAAAGATCTCATGTGCTCTAGTAACATACTGTGACATGATCAAACTCCTTTGGCTTAATAAATGTATACATGAATGGTAACAAAATTCAGAGGCTCCCTCTCTTTATTTTTGAAATGTATAAGGTGAAGGCTCATATTCTGTAGTGGTGAGATTCATGCCTCTTACACACACACACATGGATCATTCAGAGGCTCATTTCCAGTCTTGAGCCTTTCATGTCTGTACTGGGTACTGCAAGACTTTTGTAGGAGTTCTAGCTGTGTCCTGGATCTCGTGACAAGAGAAGCCTAACCCCTGGGCTCTGTGTATTCACAGCTCTTAAACCTGCATTTGTAGTGGACTCTTGCAGATTACAAAGGATTATTATGGATTATTCCTAAGGGATCAGGAAAGGAAACTGAGCTCTGAAGAGGGGAGTGTTGTGGCAGTGATTCAGCAGGGTAGCACACAACAGGTCACTGACACATCCCAAATAAATTCCAGGGAGACACTGTCTGGTTTCCACACCTTCCTGATTTTCTCCACAGTCCCAGCAGTGGTAGCTACCTCTTGAGTGCAGGGCATATTGGCTTGTTTTCCAGTATAAGGACTCTTCTCTAGGATGAAACATGAGTATGAACTACCCAGCAGGCACAAGGACTGAATTGCAAAGCAGAGCATAACACTTGGATAGCACTGTCTGTTGCAGATGATACAGCAGAGAGAGAAAAGCTTTTACAAGGGAAGTTCTTGTAGTCTAAAATTTAGCTCTTAAGATGCTAAGTAGCATTAAAAATATCATGTAATTCCACCTGAGGTGCTAGCTCCCAATTTTACTTCTGGGTTTTAATACAAACATCAGTGGAGTTAGATAAGGAAGAAACTGGGTGCACAGCCAGGTTCTCTCAGTTTAGCTCAGCGACCCTGGGAGCAAATGTAGCAGGTGTTCAGCAGCACTGTGTTCATTCCCAGCCAGAAGGATAAAGCTGAGCAGGGATAACTGCACTCACATCTGCATGGCATTTCTTCTGGAGCCTCCTGAACTCTCCCATGAGGTGGCCCCAGGGAGCTCTGGAGCTGTGCCACTGCCCCAGGGCTGGAGGAGATGTGGCAGTCATGCTGCCCTGCAGTGCAAGTCACAGAGAGCTGTGTGATTTCATATGATGGGGAGGCAATGGCTGGGGTGCTCCTGTGCATCCACAGCCGTTCCAACATTTCTGTGTGAGTTTTCCTGACGCTGGGGGAGTTTGGCAGCACATTTATGGTCAGGAGGGCTGGCTGGTTTTTCTGCTGGGATCTTGGCAATCCCCCGATTTCAGGGTTTGCCCTGAGAAGCGCATTAAGAGCTAATCCCCTCGGGGTTTGCATGACTGTCCTTTTGACTCAGAGCACCCGAGGTCTGCCTGCACGCTGCCACTGCAGCTCCTGGAATAGCTTCAGCTCAAGTTTATTTGGAAACTGAAAAGAGCAAAAGAGGACTTGGCCAGGCACCTGGTCCTCTGTACTCTCGAGGCTGCCTCGGTGGCAGCTCCTGCTCCCTCAGGAGGCACTGGGGAGCCTGGAGGGGTCAGTTTGTAGGGGTGCACACACCTGAGCTCTGGTCTGGTCCCAGTTGGCTGGAGGAAGGTCTCTCTCTTCCCAAATTTCTTGCCAGGTGAAGACCCTTGGCAGTGATGCAACAGATCTCACTGTGCAGTATCCCTAAGGCAACCTGAAGTTAAAAATAACTTTCCCTTGGGTGGTGGGAAGTAGCAGAGATGGAGTAATTTTAACCACAGCTGTTACATCTTGTTCTGAGCCTTAATGTGGAAATCATGAAGTCCTACCCACTTCAAAGTCCTACCCACTTTTTGCTCCTGGTGATGAGGGTAGTGAGTACCAACATTTAGTGACTCCTTACTGCCACCTTATCAGGACAAAGTGCAGGGATTGCCCAGTAAAACAGGAGATCATTTCACACAGAAATTCACACACCTTCAGGAGACCTGCAGCTCCCACATCCTGGCAGAGGCGTGGCCCAGGTTCTCTCCTGGGTCTCAGCCCTGTGGGTCTGGCTGAGACTTACCCTGGAGTGGCAGTTTGGGAACAGAAAAGAGGAAAGGAACACTCATGTTCAGGCACTGTTAAACAGCAGAGCACAGGATGTCTTTCCCGGTTAAATATAACAATTATATAGGTCCTCAACTAAACATAAAAGTGGCTCAGTTGCTGAGCTACAAGGTCAAAACTGTCTGTTCTGAGGTTGGACTGAAGCCAAGGGGGCCTTGCTTCAACGAGTATGTGCAGCTGCTGGCACTTTGAGGGCTGTGGCTCTGAAAAGGAAGTATCTCCAGAAAACAAGAAGGGAATCATAAGCATAACTCATACACTTCCCTGGGAAGGTACTGCTCAGGATTATTGCACTGGTTTCTCTCTCCTCTTTCCCAACAGTGATGTAGGACTTACTGTGCAGCCTTGGGGTGCTGTGGACTTAAACTGGCACTTCCTGTACAAGAGGAAGTGTTGGCTGGTACCAGCAAAGCAGTAAGCAAGCAGTTCTTCCTCACTGAGCAGGAGGGCAAGAAACAGGAGATGCCAAGGCCAGGAGCAGCCTGTGCACCTGTCACATGGATGGCCACTCTTTGCTCATCACCAGCCATCACCTGAGCATCACGACCCTCTCAGGGTGGTGGGTGAAAGAGGGGCTGTGAGTGTGCCCCATGCTGGCAGTCAGATAGAGCAGCACATCTCTGTCAGCTGCAGGGATGGATTGTCTGGGGCAGGCTCAGCACTGCCCGTGCCAGCAGTGAGGCTGGTGATGGCAAAAACAGGGGTCCCAGCTTGGTCTGTGTTTCTGGGGATCTCCACCCCCACCATGCAGACAGGGACATGCAGTAGCATGTCATGCCATCCTGCAGCTCTCCTGCAACCAGTGAGGGACAGTGGAGGTGGTTGCCTACTATTTTCTACCTTCCAAAGGGTCTCAGGACCTCAGGGCTGCCTGAAAACCACAAATCAGGCTGTTCTGCTTCCACAGCCAGCAGACAGCTCCCTGTGGTCTGTGGGGAGCATAGGGGTGAGGAGTCTGGCTAAGGTATAGGTTGTTATCTTAAAATAATTTTTGCTAGCATAGTGTTTTGTTTGTGGTTATTTGAAGATGCCTTTTTGTCAGCATCTGTCCCTGATGAGTATTTCTGACTTTCTGGGGCTCTGTCACCATAACTGGAAGAGGGAGTGTACCTGGCTACAGCCTCCTCCAGTCATCCTCTCCCTCCCTTTCCTAGCACAAGGTTGTGCAATTATTCGTGTGATGTGGGACACCTTCAGCAGAAAAGCTTGGGAGACCTGTGCCACCACCCACACAAGTCCTGGGGAAACAGAGCTCTCCCAAAGCAGCCCTGCTCTGGTTTTCAGCCAGGCAGCAAGCAGGTCAGCCCACCCACAGACCAGCTGGGATCTGTGGTGCTAAGGAGCTGTGCCCTGGGAATTGCAGCCTCCCTGCAGCCACCCCAGACAGGTGCAGGCCTTTCCAGGGACTTCAGCCATTCTTCCTTTGCTTGTCTGACAGGCTTCAATGTGCTGGTCCCTGGGGTGTTTGCTCCCCTCAGTGCTTACCTCTCCATCAGCAAATGGGGCACTGAAGAGAGGGCTTGTCTTTCCCAACAATCTAGTCCCATGACTTTAGTCTTTTATGTCCAAGGAGGACACAGAAAACTAAAATCCCCCTCCTGCTCTTGTGCAGGCATTCATCCTTGAGCTTTATTTTCCAGCCAGAGTTGCAAGTTGGGAAGCAGCCGGATCCTGCTCGCCTCTTCTCCGAATACCCACACACCAAAACCCCCAGAAAGCTCCTTGCTGGAGCTGGGGGTGAAAGTGTAAATGTTCCCATCCTCGTTTCTTCCCCTGCTGTGAATGTCAGAGCAGTAGCCTAAAAATGCAGTAATATCTGGAGCCATCACTGTGGTGGTATTTCTGACTTTGCCTGGAGCAGAATGAACCATAAATCTTGTGAGATAACATGTTGCCACAGAGACTTCCAGCCAGTTTTTCAGGCCTTAGGAGTCTTAATGCTGCCAGAGCATCTGAGCCAGCCCACCCAGAGCTGGGCATTACTAGCACAGAAAGCAGCAGCTTTCTGTCATATCCATGAAAACAGGGTATTTGGTGCTTCCCTTATCTGAAATCTTGGAGGTATTGTGGGAAACTTTACCGGGATCCAATCTACCACACAGTGAAACTGGGGTATTTGTTGTCATGAGACTGAAAGTGTGACTGGTCTGAAGGAGAGACCAGAAAAATTACAGATGGGTTAAGCAAAACTTGGGGTTGTTCTTGATGTCTCACCTCTGAATCTGCACTGAATTTAAAACCAGAGAAAGATCTTACTCCCTGATGGGTCATCAGGACCTTGCCAGTGCCAGCTGGGGTTCCCCACCCTGACCATGGCTCAGGATCCCATTTCACCCCTGCCTATGGCTGTGCATTCCATCTGGAGTGGGGTTGGAGGACGCTGGTCTTCAGCCCCACTGGGCTGGATTCATCCCTACCATGCCTGCCTGACCCCTCTCTCCAAAGGACAGACAGAGCCCATGATCCTGCTCAGGGCAAGAGCAGCACTCTGGGACAAGGGGTGATCTGCTCTGGTGGGGATGCTCCTGGCATTTGCTCAGCCTCCTGTACTTGGCAATGGTCCCACTGGCATCAGGAGGTCAGCACTTCCCTCTTTGTCCTGCCTCTGCTTCTTGACCCTCCTGCTGCTTCTCCCTGTGGAGAGGTCCCTGTTGTCCCCCTGTAGCCTGTGGATGTGGCTGTAGTGGATGTGCCTTTGGCTGGATGCTGGCACACAGCAGAGGGTGCTGGAGCAGAGGAAGCTGCTTTCCTCTGGCTGCCAGTGCTTTCCCTGAAGCTCCTCTGGATGCCACCCTGCTCCTTGCCTCTCCAAGCCTGCTCTGTGGGGATCAGCTATGCTTGGCATAAACCTTTGCAGATGAGGGAATCACCCTCCACCCCATGGAGACAGGGATTTGCATTCCCTTTGCTGGTGTTTTGGGACAGCCCTACCTCTCTGTGTTGTTATCAGGAGTTTCCTGTAGCACTGAATCCCTCAGCAAGGAGCTCACCTGCTTGGAGCAGCACTTCCCACAAGAACACCACTGGCCTGCCTGGAAAGCTGGGTTCTGCATGGAAGAGGGGGGCCCAAACCCCAGCACAACCCAGCCCAGCCCTGCTTGGATTGATACTGCCTGGACAGCATTCCTAGGGATGCAACCCTTCCTCCTCATCCTTTGAGTCCTTCTCAACTCTTCCCTTGTTTCTCAGCCCCTGGGAGATCCCTTGGACTAATTCTCAGCCAGATCAATGCACTTCCAGCTGTGTTGTAGGCACTAAAGTGTGAGTGGCCTGGCAGAGTGAGTTGGGGTGGAAGGGCAGCAGGAGGCTCCCTGGATTTCAAGAGGTTGGTAGATTTTATTTTCTGTTGTTATTCCTACAAGCATGTTTCCTGTGCAGACCTGGAGCTATGGGTGGGTGTTCTGTGGGGCAGCAGGGGATGCTGCAGGATGAGATGGGCACACAGGGGTGCCAGTGGGGGAGTGTGGCACCTTGAGGAGGTTACAGGGATCTGGCCATAGGATGGGTATGTGTCCTGCTCTGGCTGTCACTGGAGGGCTGTGGAGGTGGTGGTTGGGAGGACAGGCTGTCCCCAAGATGCCAGCCCTGGACTGAACCCCCTGGAGTCCTTGCAGCCACCTGCCATCAGTGCTGTGGCCTAGCTGGGTGTCCTGAGTGCTGGGTGAAGGTGAACAATCGTCCCCAGGCCCTGAAAAGTTCCCTTTCAGCCCTGGCAGATGAGAACAAGGGGCAACACATCTGCCAGAGACGATTGAGGGCTGGCACAAAGCACAGACAGAGCCGAGCCATGCACCGGTGCTGCTGGCCAGGCACGGGCTGGTACCACACCACAGGACTGAGCCCTGAAAGGCCCTTTGTGGCCCTGGCTGCTGCACCCAGACCCTGTGCCACAATCCTCGCTCCCAGCCTCTCACTCGTGGCTGCATCCTACACACAGATGCCTTTGTGACTTTCTGACCCACTGCAGTTGTGCTCTGGTTTGCACCGCAACAGAAACTCAGGCCAAAATCCACCAGAAATCCCTCTAAGTGGAGCATGGAGCAGGAGCAATGTGAAATTTTGGGGGTTTCCTCTAGATGTGGCCACTCTCAAGCAGAAGGGCTCAAATGCCTGTGTCTGGGCTGTGATTCTCTCCCAGGACATGCATCCCATCCAAATGCCACATGTCCCACATGGCACTGAGGGTCACCAGCTCTGTTCCCAGCAAAGGCCAGAGTTTCACACGTGGCCCCAAGGTCTGTGTGCAGGAGCTGACCTGGCCCTGGGTGCCCACTTACACACAGCTCTGCCCAGCAGCACTGGGGCTTTGCTGCTCTGTCCCTCCCTGGAATGGAGAGTTTGATGCTAATGCTGCTCCTTGGGAACAAATGGGGCTGTAGGTGGCCCTAGGCTGGGTGCAGGGGTGTGGCCTGGCATGTACAGGGGGTTACACTGGGGAGGCAGGAGTGGGCAAATGTCCTGGTGTCTGAGAATAACATCAGGCATTTTTCTTTCTTGTTCCAAGGAAATGTTTGGACCCTGGACGACTGCATCTTCTGACTGCTGTTTCCCCTCTTGTGTAATTCTTTAGGAAAAACATCAAGGCATGCTAACTCCATCCCAGAAATGAAAAAACGCAGCAGAATTCCCAGCCCAGCTGATAGCCAAATCTCTGAGGAGGCAGGACACATGATACAGCCTGGCATCTCCAGGGGATGCCCACCAGGCTGAGCTCCTGCTCGTGGAAAGCACCACTCCAGCACTGCCTCTCTCACAGCCACCCAGCTCCCAGCTGTGGAGATGGGACTGCCAGGATTGCTGAGATCTTTTAAATGTGCTTTTTGACAGGATTCATTGTGGGTTGATGCAGCAGAGAGAAAGGGAATCCACCAGGAATTACCCAGTGCCCCGTGGATGTCTGTTAGACTACAGTGAGTATGAAAGCAGATGAAATTTTTTTAAGCTTGGCTGAAACATTCTTTAGGCTCCACTCTCAGCAGTGCTTTGAGCTGAGCTGGCAGCTTTGATCCCTTGAGCAGTTGGGAGCACATAGGAACTTCTGAGGCACTGGAGTGGTGAGCAGAGGGCAGACAGGGCTTTTGCTTTGGCAATTCTGCTATTAGCTCAGTCACAACTGTTTTGGAGGATTTCTGACAGCAAACAGGCAGAGCTGGATTTTAGCCAGCTGGTAACCAGGTGGTGGATGTGTCTTCAGATGTAACTGTATTGGTACACATGCAGCCCCACAGCAGAATTTTTAAAACATCACATTACTTAAAAGACCTAATTTGGAGGGAGTGTGAGTGCTGTCAGTGGCAACACCTACAGAAGTGTCTGCAGCAGTCCCTGAGCATCCAGAGGGAAATGCAGGCATGGCTGTTTGGAGATGCTCCTCCCTGCCTGGGGGTCTTCACAGTCTGGAACCAGCTGTGGGTCCCCCAGCAGGGGCTGTGTCCCCTCTGACAGGCAGGTCTGTCACCCTCCTAGCCTTTTGGGATCAGCCCTTTTGCAGCCTGATTACAGGCCTGGCTGGAAATGCAGACAGCATGGTTTTGGTGTGAGTCACAGAGGATTTGGTGGCTTTTCCCTCCTTGCAGCTCCCAGCTCTCTGGCTGAAACCATCAGCTGGCAGCATCAGCTCCTGGCCCCAAGGAGCAGATCTGCAGCCCTTTACTTGTGAGAGAGGTTTGTATGAGTGCTGAGCAGGCTCAGGGGAAGCAACTAAGAGTGCCAAGTATTATTCTGGAGATGTTTAATCTTTTTTGGGAAAAGTGACCCCAGAGATGGGTGATGGGGAGGCTGGACTTCCCAGAGATCCTCAGTGGGGAGGGATCTGCTCCTGTGGGCCTGAATTTGGTTTGTGCCATGCTCCTTTTCCCATACCTTAGGCAAGCAGAGCTTCTTGTCTTTCCTGGGAGCACAGAGACCTGCCCAACTTGCTCCTCTCTGCCAGCAGGAGTTCCTGATGTGCCTGGTTTGCAGGGAGGGGTTGGTTTTTAATTAAACTGAGTGTTACAGCTGGGGGACATGGGTAAGTGACAGATGGGAGAACCTTTCCCTCTCAGGTGGGAACAGAAGAAGCATGTTTGGTGCACAATGTTGCCCCAGAGGTCACATAACTGTCATTTGTGCTCACTTATCAGTCTGTCTGTAATATTTCTAATCAAGCCCATTATTTATTGGTATAAAATTGGCTACCCAGAGCAGCTGAAGGCTGCCCAGGGTCAGGAGGAGCACTAACACCATTTTCTAACTCTGACACTCTGAGGCTCCTCACAGTGAAGGCAGTCAGTACTATTTGCAGACATCACTGTGCAAGAGGAAGACAATTACTGCAGGGGGAACCACTTCTTCTGGGCTTAGTGATTCACCAGCCTGTGTGGGTGCCATTAATCCCCATGGGCATGGGGGCAGGTGGCCTCACAAACGTGCTATTCCCTGATGGAGCATTGCAGTAGTGCTGACAATGTCGTAGAGTTTCCCCCTGCTCTGAGGGAACATTTTCCCCCTCAGAAAATACTCAGAGAGGGTGCAGGACTTCTCTGCAGCTCATGGCACATTAGCTGGACCATGTCATGGGCTTTTCCAGTGATGCCTGCAGTGGGAATTCTTTCTTGCCTGGCAGAGTCTTTGCCACTGAGCTTTTCCCTGCAGCAGCAGCTGTGCTGTGCAGAGTGAGGTGAAAAGCTCATCATATTCACTCACCTTATAGGTGTTCAGGGAGCTCCTAGACCCTCTGTGGTTCCCCACAGGAGCAATCACAGGTAATCTTCCTGGATGAAGCACCTTGAGCCCTCCCCTCACAGCAGCACTGTCTGTGTTGCAGCCCCTGTGCCAGCTCCTGGGCTCTGCTGGGGGAGAAGCTGGGCCACTGGGGATGCTCCTCTCTGTCCCTGAACCCCTGGGCTGTCCTGGCTTTGGCAGCTGGCTCCTGCACCATTCTGCACCAGCTGCTCTGACACACACAGCATTTGGCACGAGGCATGGAATAGTCAGTCTGTAATGGAAATGTTGCCTGCAGAGCTCCCTCTGCTCCTCAGCAACACCTGAAATCCCCGTGCCTTATATTACATGGTTTGTATGAAAACACAGGTGATAGCTAGGCACAAAAGGCACGATTAAAGATAGGATGATACACAGAGGAACCTACGCAAGGGTGCAAGCTGAAGAGATTCTCTTTCCCAGCAAATGCTTGTACATGGGATTTACTGACTGCCTTTGCAGGCTTGTAGGAAAAAAAAACAACCTTCTTTTCCCCAAGCTTAAAAAGCCTGGTAAAAATCTGTGTTCACCTGTTATTTATTGCCAGAAAATATTTGTCTGACAATTGTAATCACACCTAGTTTCTCCAGTGTGTCTTAAAGCTTAATTGCCTGATCATTTTTGTTAGCAGTGAGATAATTCTTGCCTCAGCCACTGACTATCCCATAGCAGCTTATGGCAGTTGTGTGCAGCAGCTCTGTGTGCCCAGGAAAGGCCGTTTGCCAGCTCTCCTGTGAGTCTCCACAAGGCACAGCACGGACTGCAGAGCTGTGCTGTGGGTGGTGACGGAGGTGAGGAAACCCGGGGAGGAGTGGCTGTGAGGACCAGGGAGGCAAGCAGCAGTACAGGAGAGACACAAACATGAAGAGTTAAGCCAGCGTGAATTCTCAGAGTAATCTACTCCGAGAGTGACAAAGTGCCCATGGGCTGTGTTTTAGGGGTTCCCTGGCAGAGTGCCATTGAGGCCGGCAGGGAGAGGAGGTGCTGCTGCCCCTCAACACAGGGCAGAGAGGGCTGCACCCTCCTCACCCTGTTGCAAGAGGTGCTTTTGCTCACCTGAGCCCTGGGGGTGACCAGGTGCTCACACAATCCCTGCAGCAACTCGACTCGAGGCTCCCTCGGCAACGGCAAAGCCAAAGGAAGGAGGAATTGCCCTCTAGCATGTTCCAAAAGGCAGCATGCTGTAAAATTCATAACCCTCAGACTAGTTTTAGCCCTTCTGTAAAATACATTGTGTGTCTAATCTTGGTAACACGTCGTCTCTTCACCACCAGCCTGAGAGCGCGTCTCAGTGCCGATGAGTAACGAGAAAGCCTCACTGCGGCGGCGAGAGCCGCCCTGCTCGGCAGGCGCAGATGGTCCCTTGCTCCTGGAGACATGTTTCCAGGCTGTTCTGAGCTTTTTTAACTTGAAGTCACCAGCACTGGTTTTACAATACATCACGCGGCGGGTGGGATGCCGCCTCTCCGGCTCCGTGGGCGGATGGATGTGCCCAGGGATGACGTGCGAGGCTGAGCTTGGGGTCCAGCCCGGGCGCCCACAGCCCGGAGCTACACACGGGGGTGCATCCCTTCAGGTCTGTCCTCCAGAATGAGCTGTGAGAGCTATGTCGCACCAGAACACGGTTCGTTTCTCCTTGTGGGCACCTACAGCCTGTCTAAATCGATTTGAGGTGGTCTGCAGAGCCGAGCATCCCTCAGCTTCGGGTGCTCTGCTGACCCTGGGTAGAGGAAACCAAACAATCTCCCTTTCTCCGCCGAGGGAAGGCTGAAGAAATGTTGCTGCTTATGGGGAACCTTTGCTGAGCAAGTACAGATAAGCCCTCATGCCCGGTATGGGCTGATGGATTTAGCAAGGAAGAAGCCAACCCCCGAGAGGCTGCAGCAAAATCTGCGTGTCCAGGGCCGTGCGAGAGCTGCTGCTCTCTCCTCCCTGCGCCGGCTCTGCCGCGCCCTCCGAGCCCCCCGCTGCCTCCCGGGTCCGCCTCGCCTGCCCCGAGATGATCCCAGCCACAGATTCCTGTTTGGTTCACGGTTTGGTGTAGGGGGAGGAGGTTGTAGCATCCGCCTTTCGCTCCCGTTCCTGTTCCAGAATGAGTCACCGCGATGAAGGAGCTGAGCAACAGGCGAGAGGCGAATTCGCCTTGTGACGGTGATTCAGCCCCTGCGGGGCGGTGGCAGCGTGAGCAGAGCTATTGTTTCTCCCCACCAGCTGATGACAAAAGTGTTCTTGCCCCTCTCATTGTAGAGGAAGAAATATGACCAAAGTGATGTGTAAAATAGTGATGAGTGATGTCCCTGCTCCAGGGAACAGCCTCTGGTTGTCAGCCTGCGCTGCATCTCGCTGTGCCAGCAGCCAGCCCCTCTCCTGCCCCGGGTCGCTGTTGCTGCCGTGGCAGTCCCAGGAGCAGCGCAGGGCACAGACGGGCTGAGCTGGCCCGGCACTCAGAGAGGACAGGCCCGGCTCGGTCGGTGCGAGCACACCGGGAGCACCGCGCCAGCTGTTCCTGAGGAGCCACCGGCACTCCCTGCAGCTGTGCGTGTGTCACCCAGCGCCCTGGAGACACACCCAGCATCCCCTTCACGCGGGGATTTGCCGGGCCATGCACTGCGAATGGGACCTGGGATCTGGGCAGTTCCACAGACTAAAAAATCAGTGAAATCTGCCAAAGCCTGAGTGCTGTGACCAACAGGGATTGGTTATCCTCTGCCTCTTGTCAAACGAGGTTTGGGGGCATCAGCTGAAGCTAGCACAAATATGTTCACCACAACAAATGAGGAAAAACTGTTTTACAAAATTTGTGTTTAGGTTGTTGTCTGTGGCATGGCAGAGAAGCTACGAAAATTTTACAAGGATTCAAAAAATTATTCATTGTATTAAGAGAAGACAATACCCGGTGGTCACTAATTCAAATATAATCCCTCAGTTAGGAATTCCTTGAACCAAGCATCAGTAGGTGTGGGGAGGAGATGCAGGAGTCATGTCTGCAAGCTCCTCTGGACATTTACCCTCTCCTTGGCACACACTGGGGAGAGGTTCTGCCAGTCCAGCTCACTGTTTCCACATCCCTTTGCTCAACATACGTGTGAAATTTATAGCTTCTTGCATAACTAAGATGTGGACTTTAAACAAATGCTCCAAAATCCAGCATGGCAAAATTAATACGAAGCTGAACTGGAAAACCATAAATCATCTTTTGCCAACTTTAGCATTTTCTCCTCCTAGTTATTTACATTTTGCTCTTTTTGTACTTGCAGTTTAGATGAAGCCCAAGGAGCTGCATGTCAGATTAATGCATGACTGATAGCAGCTTCAGGATATTCAGACAGGAGCAATATGTGTATCATTGACAGTGAATATTCATAGGGATAGATCAGCTTGGAGGATTAAAAGCCACATCCTAGAGGGGTGGATGTAATGAAAACAGGAGTAATCAAGTAAACGAAGCAGAAAAGGTGTAGCCTTACTGGCTTTTTATAGTCACTGTCTCAGAGTCGCCTTCAGTTCCTAATTACTGTTGCCAGAAGATAACAGCTATTAGCAGTGGCTACAGATCCTGGGCTCTTTGAAGTCCTGAACAATAGACCACAGGAGGTGCTATGGGACCTTCTTCATCTTCTCCCTAGTCTACACCACCCCTGGGTCATGCAAACTGCTCAGGGCTGTTTCCACCAGCAGCGTTCCCAGTCACCTTTGATCACAGCCTCTCCTGCAATAGCTTCAAGGAAAAGGCTTTATTTTGGTGGAATAAAAATAATTTGTTGCCTGATGATATCAAAACAACCCTGAGGAAGGCAGTCCCTGTATCTGCCTGGGCAGGGAGAAGATGCAGACTGTTTTGGGGAGTGCTGAGATCTCACCAGGGAACCTTCCCCCCTCCTGACCACCTGGTTCAGCTCGGTGACAGCAGCACCCCAAATTTGCCTTGGCCATGACTGTGTATGAGTGTGAAATAAAGCATCAGGCTCATTGTCAGATCCAACAGGCAAAGTGAGATGCAGAGTGCACAGAAGGTCAGTACTTATCTCTCAATTAAACCTGCAATCTAAAAACTAGAACCAAAATGGCTCTTTAATTCAAGTGTCTTTTCCTTAATTTATAGGGACTTAAAGATTCCTCCCATACACAACAAGAGCCACAGATACATTTAAGTTTCTCCATAAGATAAAAACACCTTTGAACTGTTCATCATATGGTTTTGCTCCAGTTTCACACCATTAAGAGGTTAGAACACACAGCCCTGTTTCCACATACCACATGGGTACAAGCAGATGTTTGGTTGCCTTGTCCACTGCCAGCTGATTTCATCTATTTTGGGCTTTGCAGCATCAGTAATAAAAGATTCACTCTGAGCATGGGGTTTTTATGCTTTCCATGTGCAGAAACCATGGGAAGGATGGAGCTCTCCCTTCCTATGTAGCTGGCACCTGCCTGGTGCATTTTTGCACAACCCTTGTTCCAGTCCAAGGGCCAGCACAAGTGCCTTTGCAGATGGAGAGGTTGCTTTGGTCTCTTTGCAGGTGTTCTCTGAATTAGGCAGTTCTGAAAGGGAAGGCAAAACCATCCTCTACTTGGATCACAGAAAATAGGTCAGGAGAAAATTCATGGATCTTCAAATCTGATAGCTTATTATCTCAAGCAACCAGATGATGTAATCACCTTCATAACCAGTGGGACTACACTCTTCTTACTTAGCTATTGCAGACACCCACAGTTTTGATGGATAGAAACCTTGTTTTAGAAAAAAGTACCTAAAAGTACAGCCCAAACTTTAATTGTGGCCAACTGTTATCAATTTCTTCTTGTGGCAGCACCAGCTTAGGCAGCTGCTCTCACTCCCAGCACCTCAGATTCTCATTAATATATAATCACTTCTGCTCTCATCTGCTGTTTTATAAGTGAGGGTATGAGATTAATGGGGTTTTATCTGGACTCCTGGTTTGCTGTCTGTGTGCCAGCATGGTGGGTTGACAGCAGCATCATGCTGTGCTCTGAGTACAAGGGGAGAGAGGGCTCTGCAACAGCTGGAGGTGGAGCTGCCCCATCTTTTGTGTAATGGAGATGTGGCAAAAGCTTTCTGCCCCCAAAACCAGTACTTTGCCACAACCAAGGTAAGGTTGCCCTTCAAACAGTATCAAAACAGATCTCCTGCATGAGAAAATTCATTTTAGACCTTGTTATTTGATTTATCACCTCTTGTGTCCTGGACAATGGTAGAAGGCAATTAAACCCCAGCCTTGCTTTCAACTTCAGCAGATTTTGGTTTGTCCTCTGATTTTGCAAGGATTCTGAAATAAGTTCTCGGGCTCTCTAGAAAGTATCTTCCCTGCTTCATATTTAGGGAGGGGTTTGGCTATTTTGTGCTGTGAGTGTTACCTCCTAAACCAAGCCATGGGTTGGGCGATTGTACACCTCTGACTTTCTGCCTGCTCTGTGTTCATCCCAGACTTTGTGAGGCTGATGGGCTCAGCTCCTTTCCAGGACAGGGCTGCCTCTCCCCCAGCAGTGCTGGTACAGCCCCTCCCTCCAGGGAGCTCAGCACAGGGAATGCAGCACCCACACTGTGTGTGTGCTGTTGTGGGATGTGCAGCTGCAGGCTGTGGGCAGAGCTGTGTGGTAGTGCCAGGGTTGTCCCCCTTCCCTGAGCCCCTTCTGCACCTCCCTGGGCCAGCAGGGGCTCACCCTACCCTGCCCAACCCTGTGGTGCCCCTGAACCTCCCTTGGCCTCCTCCAGTCCCTGTACTGGGGTCTGCCTGTGTTACAGTTCTGCTCCAGTCCTGCTAGGGAAGCAGAGAAGTTAGGGAGGTGCAAAACCATCCAGCCATGGGAGATACTAATCCCCAGCCACGCAGCCCCAGATCTTGAGAACTTCAGGATAAGGGAAGCTTTTTGTTGGAAGACACTCATCTCCCACAATCTTGACTTTCAAGCTGAATGTACCTGTGTTTAGCCTGGAATGATGTGTTCCTAGCCCTCTGATGTGATGCAAGTTCATGCTCCTGCTGGAAATCTTTGCTGTTTGACTTGTGATTCAATGTACTGACTTCTAGCTGTCCAGAACAGCTGCTGTTTGACCTTCCCTGTCTAGCAAACTGAACTACAGGGCTTTTCTTTTGCCTCCAGTGTGATCATCTCCTTGCTTAACCTCTTGTTTCCAGCAGCCTGTGCTGTTTCCTACACATACCACTGCTGTTTTAGAAAAAAAGTAATTTAAAATGCTTCCTTCCTGGGGACTTGGAAGATTTCTAGTTTTGCCCCAGCATCAGTGTGGCACAGCCTCACTTTTTTCTTTGCTCTCATTCATTGGCACGGCCAAAAATCCTGGTGTTATTTACTGATTAACTGTCACTCCCCAGTGCTCCACCTCTCCATCTGGCCCTGGGCTGTGCAGCTTCAAAGGGCTCCCTCCTCCATGAGCTGGAAGAGGCTGTGTGGATTTTCTTGTGCTACCAGAAGGTCTGTTTCTGTGTGTTTGGGTTCAGCTTTCCCTTTCAGCTGTGCAGCACAGAGCTGCTTGGCTGCTGGTGGTGCTGCAAACTGTCCCTGTGGTCTGGAGCTGCCTGTGATTCTGCTGTGTCAGAGGTTTCCTCACATCCGTGTTACTCCGAATTTTCCCTGCTCCTGTTGCTTTGCCAGGAGCCTGCCTTGCCTGAGAAAGCAAGAGGTTTCCCTCTTGTCCTGGGAAGCAGGGCAGTGGTGGCCCAGCTCTGTTCTGGGGCTGGCTTGGACATGGACTGACAGTGACCTGTGAATTAGCTGGATGAGGGCGGGTCTGTGGGTGGATGTTTGCTGAGAGGACACCGGTGAGGAGCTGTTGGGAGGGGTCTGGGCTATGAGGTGTTTTATTGCTGGTCCTGGCAGCTGGGAACTGGGGCAGGAGTTCACCCCTTTGGCAGCCCACACTAGTGAGTGCTCCCTTTTTTAAGCCTTTTAATCAAAATCTCTAGATCTTTGTGATTTCTCCATACCCTGTGGACTTGTGTTTCAATTTCTGATGAGTTGTATGAGGCTGTTTATTGCTGAAGTGTTTGAAAGCTTTCAGAGGTTGCAAATGCTGCTGCTGCCCAGGTGTGAAGCACTGCTCTGTGTTGGTGATGGGGAGCAGTGCCCCAGGTCTGGGGCTCCAATGTGGCTCCATCAGAAGTCTGGCTCACAGGAGCATGTCAAGCTGACAGCAAGAAGGATGGGAGGAGAGAACTGGGATTCAAAATAACAACTAATTGGAGAATTCTGCAAATCTACACTGTATAGCAATGGACTCATGAAAACATCAATTTTATTCAGATTTTTGCTGACATAAGTTGCCGTCAAATTACTTTTCCTCTTTCTCTCTGCAGTCCTATATTGCTGTAGATGCTGTTCTGCAAGCAGGAGAACCTGTACTGATGGCAGAACAAGAGTTCTCTCAGGGGTATATTGTCGTGGGTGGCTTGTTGTGTAACCACCATGAGGTGTCACAGGTGTTACCTTCTGCACAATTTTTTGGTTTGTTATTTTTCCTGCCCTGGTGAAGACCTCCATGTATCCTGATGCTGTTTTGGCTTTGTTACAGCTCTCACCCTTCAAAATGCTGTTATTTCAGGTTAGCCATCACCACCCAGCTCAGTTAATCAGACTCTCATTAGCTTTGGTCCCCTGCTGATTTCCCCACTCTGCTGCTTTAATCCTGCTCTGATCTGACAAGCAAGGCACATGGAAACAGTGGCTAGGATATGCTCTGGAAATAGTTCTGCCCTTTAAAGCCTTTGGTCGTGTTTTTCTCTTTGGTCCTGAAATCTTTCCATATTCCATATCCAGCTTCCACTGTAACCTGCCACCAGAAACCTTCTCATGGAAACCACTA
This sequence comes from Trochalopteron elliotii, assembly GCA_024734555.1. Classification (NCBI taxonomy): domain Eukaryota; kingdom Metazoa; phylum Chordata; class Aves; order Passeriformes; family Leiothrichidae; genus Trochalopteron; species Trochalopteron elliotii. Next base: position 621,107 of record JANPWX010000223.1, read on the forward strand.
GTGCTTTACATCCTCCACGATGTGTCTTGGGAACCCAGGGGGAAAACCACATAATTTTGACTGCAGTCAAGATGTAAGGGAATTGTTTACAGCAAGACAATCCCGTGCCATGTGTGCCCAGCAGGTCCTCAACACCCTTGCTGGCAGCTGAAAGTTCTTGGCTCATTCCCATTCCAAAGGAGCTGAAAAACATCAGCTCGTGACCAGAGCAGAGACTGGGGCTGGCAGATCATCACAGGTGGGGCTGCCAGGCAGGACAGGGGCAGCTTCACTGGAGGAGCTGCTGGGTTACAGCCCTAAAGGGAGCAGCCTGGGAAGGAGGGAGGGTTGAGTGGAGCATTGAATAGAGGCTTAAACTTAGCAAATATTTTTAGGATTTTGGAGCTCTGATATTCAGTCAGAGATAAGTGTTCATTCACTTGGTATCTTAGAAGCTATTGAGAAAAAGAGATATTACATGGAGTGTTGCTTTGCTTAAAGAGTAAGTATTGATGTAATAGTGACAGAATTGTTCTAACATCAGCTGGCATATGCTAGTCAAAAATCTATTACGTGGAGAATCCAGTGATGGTGCCTCTGTGACATGTGGCATCCTGTTCCTGTACATTCATTTTTTTTTCATGCTTTTGAGTTTTCATTCTCTTCAGTATCTGATGTGTGATGTAGGAGAGAAGGGGGAGAGATGAATAAATCAGAATAATGAGCAAGAACATTTTCTCTACTTGCAATTCAGAGTTTTGAACAGCCTTTTTGATGAAATCCAGAATGTATGAGTGCTAGTTGTCAGCAAGGAACAGACAATTGCAAAATATTCTTTCCACAGGAAAGGGCCTTGCAGCCTGAGGCAATATTTCCACAGTTTTCCAATGTCTCTGGTCATTTATAACAGGTTTTCTCTGTTTTATGCAGCTGTGGTCTGGCATGCTGTATGACAGGGAAAATTTTGTACTTATGGTTTGCAGACACTGGATTATTAAATAAGTTCTGTGCAGACAGAGTAATGGCTGCCTGTGGGGTTTTTCTGGTTTGGCTTTTTTTTTCTTCCCTTCCCTGAGTTGGAACAATTTCTTTCTCAAAACAGCTCTGAATGCCTTTTCTACATGCAGGATGATCCTGTCCTCTCTGGTGTGTGAATGCATGCAAAGAGTCATTCCACCTCCACTCCTAGCATGCAGGGCAGGGAGGAAAGGCTCCTGAATTTTGACTTCTGCAGAGATTACATAACTAAGTCCTCTAGCCCTTTTTTGTGCCTATTTATGCTTGGGACACTTACCTACTTTCCTCATGTCCTGAAAAGCAGCCCTGCAGAAAGTGGGGTTCTTGTGCTGCAAGTACAAAGAGCAAAGACCTGCTGCTTTGTTGTGGTGGTGCTGTGGGAACAGGCAGTGCCCAGGCAGGATGGGGCTGCTCCAGCAGCCAAGGGGTGTCTTCAGATCTGATGCTGACAATGTGCACTGCAAGGGGTAGGCCTGGGACTTCTGCTTCCTAACACTGGGGCTTTATTTTACAGCTTGATGAACAGAATTAACTCTCCTTCTCAGTGCTATAGCCAGCAGAACACAGATGGATGCAGCCTGGCTGTGGCCTGGTGGGGCCAAGATCATAAAAGGCAGGTATGGTTTGCACAACAGCCTGCAGTGGCAATGTTCTTCTGGAGTGTAACTGCAGCTTCAGAAAATGCCACATCCTACCAAAAAGAGCCCTCGGCAGTAATGCAGAAATAAGAGGTCTGTGTTGATCCACAGAAGGGGAGCTCACCTGCCAGCAGGCTGGGTTTAGCTTGTGCTTTGCCATGGCAGGTATTTGCTCCTCATATTCCCCTCCCTCACGTCTGGTTCCTGGATCCCATCTCAAAGTTGCACAGAAGTAATAGCTCAAAAGACTTGTGTGGAAGAAAAATCCAAGGAATGAATAAGGTAGCAGGAATTCCACTAAATCCTTTTACGAAAATTCTTCTTGGGAGTAACAGCTGTGCATTCTTAAACTCACAGAACAACCCTGGATGTCATTGGGGTTGGTGTCTGTCTCTAGAACTGTCTTGAACCATGTCCCCAGGCACTGACCCTCTCCAAGGCCTTGTGTCTCTGCCATCAGGTTTGGATTTGCAATGGGGGCATCCTCTACCATCCTCTACAGTGCCATATTAATATAAAGTGAATGGCAAAACGATGTATTAATAGCACTGAGAATTCAAAGCAAAACATCCTGAAGGGTGTCCAGTTTCATCTGGTGTTGGAAAGGGAGTTTCTAAATCAACATCAGTGCTGCTTGTCTGGAGTAAAAAAAGAGCAAGTTAATTATTCTCTGCTTGACACAGAACTGGTTTTGCGTGATTTGCAGATTCTGATCCTTGTCTCCTTAATCAGCCTCTTTTCTCTCTCACCACCCACACAAAGCTTCTCTTCTAGTTCCTGCGTGATGATACTCGTTATTACCCCCATTCAGGGTGCCAGGCTCAGAATACTGACATCAGGCTCCTGCCACAGCTGATGGAGGCAGCTCTGTCCTGCTGGGCACTTGGGGAGAGCATCCTATAATCCAGGGGCTGTCCTGACCTGCTGCATGACCACAGGCACTGATGAGCAGCAAGATCTGTCCTTCTATCAGCACAGCAATTGCTGCTGTGCCCAGGGCATTGTTGAGTGTTCTGCAGGCAGCACATCTGCGTGGCCATGGACAGGCAAAAAATAGATTCTATTCAAACCTAACCCTGGAAAACCCTTCTGACTCCAATAGAGACTTACTTTTGTGAAAATTCTTTACACCACCTCAGCTGGTCCTCTGTGTGCTCATACTTGGAGGAATATATTGGTTTCTGCATAAATATGCACAGGTACAGCAGCAAACAAATTTCAATATGAATAAGAATAAGATAATATTGTATATGTGAATTTTCGCTGATGTTATTTTTCAGCCAGGGGGTTATACTGTAGGCTATGGCTTGGGTAAACCAGAAAAAAAGTCCTTGCTGTGGATTGCAAAAACTCATTTTCCATGAAGAAGCCATGTCAGAGACTTCTAAGAGATAATTTTACAGCTACTTTCTGTACTCAGAACAGCTGAGTAAACCTGTTTTACCCACAATATAAAGCAGTTCAGCAAATGCATGTCATCTGGAAAAGAGTTTTAAGAAATGGGATCATGAGACCAAATTCCAGGAGCAGGAATGCTGATGATCTTGTACGAAGACATTTTGTTGCAAGATCTGTCCTCACCTCTTTGCTTCCTGAAAAGAGGTGTGATACTTATGGATTTATAATAAAGGAAACCCTTGCTCAGATGCTCTGACTTTTTAGAAGAAACCCTTCTAATCTGGAAGTCAGATGGGAAGGGGGCTGAGGTGGGCAGTAAACATACAAATGATGCTGCTGTAGGAGTGCAGGTGTACAATCTGCTGCTGCTGCTGTTGGCCCTGAAGAGCCAAGGCTGGATGGGGGAGATGTTTTAGTGTGAAAAAGGATCAGGTTATGCTGACTATAGGGGGGAGCAAAGTCTTGACTCAGATTTATCTGTTTGGAGACTGTGCCAGTTGGCACCATCTCCTAAGCTGGGTCCCTAGCTAGCTTTGTATACCTGCTTGGTGGCCTCAAAAAATATCCACCTTCAGAGAGGATGAACCCCTCAGCTCCTGTTGTCTTTAAAGGTGGTTGTGTTTTGAGGTTTTTTTACACTGACTCATGTTTCAGGTATTATTAGCACGTACTTAAAGGGTATTTTTTAGGTGCTACTTTTAAGATCTGTCCCACTGAGCCAGTATGATCCTGCTGCAATTTTTAAAGTTAGCTGGTAGAAAAGCCATTACATGTGCTCATGAGGTCCTTGATTTTGTTTTGTGTTTCTGGTAGAAGGTAAATCAGGAAGTTTTGGTGATTCAACTCAAAGCTGCTTCTCTACCTGTTCCCTTCTCCTGTAGACAACAGACCAGAATCAAGGTGTACTGATTATGCCAAGGAATTGCTGCTTCAGACAAAAATTAAAAGGAGAACTGGGGGTACAACTTGAAGTTATTAATGTGAATTTACATATGAAGACTTGTTTTTAATAGCTTTCCACATCACAAAAATTTTGCACTAGAGAAATAGGTCACTTGAAAAAAATCACCTATTTGAATATTTTTCTGGTTCTCCAGGAGGCTTGCTATTTTGACACTGTGCAAAAATTTTGATGTTAATTCAGCTGGCACTGCAGTGAGTTATAACCATTGTTGAAGTAAGTGCACAAGAAGGGAAATAGAAGAACAAAGATGCTTTGAAATGTGCAATTCTGCAAGCACAATTGCTAGGGGAGACATGAATATAAAACTAAACTTCTCTATTAAAGTGAGTGTTTATTATTTCTCAAAATAGTTCTTTTACCAAAAAGAACAAGCATGCATCATTTTTCTCCCCAGATGTTTCCAGAGGTCCCTGTCGAGGTCATTCCTGCTGAGTGCAAGACAAGTGATGCAGGGAATTAATGGGCAGAAGAACAGAGGAATGGTGTGGTGCTTGCAGGGGAGGATGATGACCCAGGAAAAACCCTTGCTCTGCCCCAAATGCTGCACATGCATCTCCCTGCTGGCTCCTGAAAAGAACAGAAAATTATTCTCATCTGAGAAGTGTTTATGTAATTGCTACTCTAAGTGAAAGAAATCTCACCATGGATTTAGAACCAAAATTGTAATTGTCAGTTTCCCCCAGCCTTAGCCTTCTGTGAGAAAGGTTCAGGCCTGTTTGGGGAGCAGGGGACCAGACTGCTTTGGTTTCTGGCTGTTGCTGCTATAATGCTCATCTTCCCCTCCTCCAATCCTGTCCCCAGGGAGTCCAGATGGAGCAGGTGGGACTCTCCAGCCCTTGATCCATGACAGGCAGCAACAAGTACACTACAGAAGTGCAGATAGGGTGTATTTTTTTTCCCTGTGGAAGCCTTTTTACATGCCTGAGCTCCCCTCTGCCTTTGAATCCAAGGACTGCTCCTGAAGGGTGGGTGCTGCTTTGCAATGATCAGTGGGACAGGAGTGTCTCTCCTCTGATATATCCCTGGCTGTCCAGCTGCCACTTTATCAACACTGGTCGTGGTGTCCCTGTCAGATTCTTCTGATCACTGCTGCAATCTTTCCAGAATTGTTGTTTCCCCAGCTGTTTGGCTGTTTGTTTCACTGTGACCATGAAGGATGGAGACTGCTAACCTGCAGGAGCTGGGGCATTACCAAGAGACAGGATTTGGGAGGTAGAAAAGTTGTCCCAGATTGCTAGGTTTATAGACTGTGAACAGCATTTATTTATGGATTTCATTGTGACTTCATTCTTTTTCCTGGGAGAGCTGAAGTTGAGTGGTATCATGGGTATGGATAGCTCTGGCAGATGTGGAGAGTTTGGGGGACACTGCCTGGGGCTGTGGCTTGAACTGAAGGGCTTGAAGGCATGGAATGACTGAGGGGCAAGTCCTACAGGTACATGCAGGTGGTGACCAGAGCTTCCTCTGGTGAGCTGCCCCACTGCAATGACAAAATGTCCTGGTGCTCAGACCCTGTGGATAATCTCTCATCAGCTTCATGAACTGAATGCAGCCTCTCCATTTACATCCTGTGCCATCAAGAGCTGAAGAAACCTGGCATGGGGAGCACAAGGGAAGGCTGGGGAAAGCTCAGCTCTCCTCCCTGAGCATGGTGGTGGTGCCAGTATTGCTACCCAGGCTTGCTGAGAGCTTGCTGAGCTGCAGACACTGAGAACTTGTTGTAGGAGCAGTGCAAGAGCTCTTTACCACCTTGACAAAAACTGCACTGACTGAGCAGCACTTGATGTCCTTGTAGCTGTCTAATAGAGCAGAGGTGTTGATTTTTTCATTGTTATTATTAGCAGTGAATTACAGAGTTCAGCCTCTGGAAGGACTAGTGTTGGTGGAGCAAAAACCCAAGGGATTAGTGCTCCTGCTCTCACTGTGACACTGCTGGGATGGGTGTAGGACCATGTGGGGGCACCCAGAACGGCCCTGCTTAGATCAAATCCCTTTCTGAATCCCTTTTATGTAGAACTGTGCTTTTCTGCTCAGTTTTGTAATTCTGAATTGCAAAGGCACAGTCATGACTGACTACACTTCTAAATATTGTGATAGTAAAAGTCTTTTCTGCTGCTGGCCTGACACAAAGCACTGCACCACTAGCAGGCAGCAGCAGCTTTAAATGAGCTCTGCAGACTCAAGATGATGGCTCCAAAGGGGATATAGCTTTAGGATGGGGGGCTGGACAGTCTGTATGACCATATTAGTTAAATAGGGATGGGGAAATTGCTGGTGGATATCTGCAGTGAGCTGTGAGGGAAAAGGACTATGTGAGTAAATGTGTTGGGAAGTCTGATCTCTGAAGAAGATGCAGAGATCTCTGCACAGTTCCCACAGCTGTTTCAAACCAAGGGTTTTTAATTTTCTGGCTATGCAATTAGACTTGCTGTGAAGCCTCAGCAATAGATATTTTACCATGTCCTTTGGGAACATTAGTTCATTAGTTAATTAGTTTACAATTTTAATTAAAATTGTGCTGCTTAATTTCTTTGAACTGTACTGACTTCAGTGGCATGGTGCCATTATCTCACAGAACAGAAGGACACACCTGATGCTGGCTGACTCTCACCATGGCTCTGTGCAGTCCCCAAGGAAAACCAAGAGGTCCAGGGACTTCTAGTGCTTACAGGCACATGGTGTTTCTGGGGACATTGCCCTGACACACGGTCATTTCACCTTCTGCAGCCAGCCAAAGCACCCTTGGGTCCCAGTGCTTTTCCCACCCTTGCTGAAGCAGTCATGGACTTCCCCAGTGCTGCAGAACTCTGGACATGTCTCCAGAGGTGAGGAGACAGGTTGGAGATGCAAAGGGCAGCATGAAGGGCTGGGTTTGTGCAATCTCACAGTGTGTTGGTGGCTGTGGAGATGGGAGAGAAGAAGAAGGTATGGGTAAAGAGCCTCCTCTACACCTTAACTGGCAGTGCCTGGCTGGTACTCAGCCATGTCAGTCACAACCTTTGCTGGAGATTAACAGGGCAGAGATGTATTAAGTGCTCTGCAGAGCCTGAACAATGTAATTACCCTCCAAGTGAGGCAAGAGTTTGTGCCAAGAGATTTTTATCTTCCATGAATGAGCTGGAGAGTGAAGGGCTCCTGGCTTTTATGAAAGGCAGGAAGCTCCAACTCTCCAACTACTGTTTTATGAGCCAAGAGATTTGACCACCATGAAGCAATGTCTGTGTTATTTTGACTTGGCCAGACAGCCAGAATATGTCAGGACAAGGGTGGTGACTAATGCTGCTAGAAATGCTCCTGAATTACTTGTAAGCTGCTGCTCCTGGAGCACCAGCTGTCACCAAGGGGTCTGTTCCTGGCAGCACCAGAGCACCTCTGCCAGCTCTCAGCTCCTCCTGACAGTGCTGCAGGTACTGTGGCCCTACAAGCACTTTGGCACAGTCTGAAGTGAGAGAGCACACGTGGAGAGCAGCAGGCAGCAAGAGAGGAGTGGTGTTTCTAGGGAACAGGGGGACTTGTCTGGTTATGGGTGTCTAACTGCACTCATTATCCTGCCCTGTCTGCTGCTCTTCACAAGTGAATCCCTTTTGATCTGGAAATGAGTTTGGCTTCTTGCCCCACTGTCCCAGTGGTGGGAGGGCTGCTGCTGCACCCCAGCCAGCCTGGCCACTGCTGCTCTTGGTGGTTGAAGTAACTGTTCCCTCTCTTGTGGCTGTTCTCTGGTGTGTTCTACAGAGGAATGAAGTCTCTCCCCTGTTGTGTTTTGCAGAACTATCCAGCCATTTAGTCCTTGCCAGAGCAGGCTGATTTTCTGCTGGTGTGCTCTTTCATGTCTGTTGAAATTAATCCAGCTCTCCTGAATGTGGGCAGCAAGAGCAAACTTCTCTTGTGCCAGAGAGACAAAACACATATCAGACTTGATGGCAGACCCTTATGGACCTGTGATAGTGATTCCTCTTCAGGCTCATCCTGCCTCTCTCAACACTTGTTTCTGTTTCCTCCCTTGTAGCCAGTTCCTTTTTGTTCCTTGTCTTTTAGCAGAAGCATCTTCCATTTGTTAATCCCCCTTTGATGGCATGTCAGCTGCTTCTCTGAAGTCCAAAGGGATGAGCTTCAAGTCTTCATTTGACTTTCAAAGGAAGAAAGAACAAAGTCTGACAAAATTCCTCTTTGCAAAGTCCACATTAATTGTTACTGTGTTCTTCATTATCTTGTACTATTTCAAAATTTGTTTTAAGACCTGGATTTCTGCTGCAGTTATACTGCCAAGCCTCAACCTTTCCTTATCACTTCTCCCTTGTTAAGAACAGATATTGTTTTGCATTTCCCTAGTCACATCCTAATGTCCCAGATGTGCTCAAACCCTGCTATTTCTGCAGCCTCTTATGTCAGTCCACTCCAGTATGCAAAACTGTGGTTTTTTCCCCTTGAAAATGGGCTAAAAAATGGTGAAATAGTGTTTATCACATTCTCCATCTTGCTTCTTGCATAATATCCAGCATTATTGGTTTTATATTGAAAAGTAAGGCAAAGAGTTAACTTGGCTTGGGGCCATCCTGAGATTAGCATTTACCCCATTTTCTCTGTAGAAAGACCCTCCCTTCTCCTTCCTTTGATCTGCTTTTTCTCATGTAGCTGACTAAACTTGTCTGTTTGTGTATTACCTCCTGTGAGGTGTCATTTGGTCTGAGGATTGCTGGAGGTGATAACCAGATGCTTTTGACCCGCTGTGTGTATTGGTGCCTTTGCTCTTATTCCCCATTCCATTCCGTTGTGAATTTCTGCATGCTCCAACTACTCTCCTGAGGTGGTTAAGTGTGCCTTTGGCTGCTGTGCTGCTTCAGACCCTTTACCTCTTTTGCATGAAATACAAGTACCACAGCAGCTTAATAGCTTTTCTTCCACTTTTGGTCTCGAATTCCCCAGCTTAGCTGATTTCTCATTTCCCAGAGATGATCCATTTGCCTTTTGGAATGGGTAATTTGGGATCATGTTTCTTAAAAGTTTGTCATAAATTAGTATGTGCTCAATCAATAATAATTTATTGTTACCCACTGCCTTTTCACATGCTCTGCCAGCATCTGCTGGAGCACCCATCACCATGTGTCCCTCTGAAGGGTTCCATGTATCCAGTGGCACTGCAGTCTCCTGTCTCTGGGTCTCTTCATAATCATCCTCACCTTTGTCTCTGCTTCAGAGGCAGATAAATCTCTGCTCTCCCATTCACTGGCTGGTGACTGCTTAACTCCTTGGCTCTTGTGCCTCTATCAGCCCTGCCCTTTCAGTCAGGGCTCAGCAGTTCATGGTCCACCAGCTGGGAGAGAAGCTTAAAGAGGAAAAGGCCTATTCATGCGGATCAGGTGATGGGGCACTCCTGCAAAGCCTTGCCTGCAGAACAAAGCATTTTTGGGGCTTGCCAAGTTGCCTCTAAGGATGCAAAAACCACCTCCTGTGCAATTCCTTCCCTTAACAGAGGGAATTCAAACCTCCCCACACAGCCATGTGATGCCTGTGATTATGTGGGCACAGTGCAACCTTCGTGGCTGCTGTGCCCTTGGAGGAACTGGCAGAGAGGATCACAGCTGGTTTAGCCTCCTGTCTGTCAGCTTTAGCTAAAAATTAATAGCACGCAAGCTTCCTCCATACCCTCAGACTTGGACAGCCAATGCTTTCCCCTGTTGCAGTTTGCAGATATTCACATTCTGGTTAATAATATAATTGAGATGTTTCCAGTGATTTAAAAGGCTTCTGACTAAGCTCTTGGCATAAAGAGGAAAAAGTGAAAGCCAGAGTCAGGGGGAATCAAGAATTCAACAGAAGCCTTTGAACCAGCTTTTGATTTACATATGAATAACACTGATCTGCAAAGGGAATTGTGTCCAGTCATCCCCAACAGAGGCACCAGGCAGGAGCTGGTTCCATGCTGGGAGTCTCCCCCAGTTCCTACTAGGATTATTTTCTCCACCGTGCTTTTGTGACTGTGCCCTTCTGCCTACTTACACAGGATCTCACACAGATATGAATTCCATTGATCTCAGGGGAAGTGAACCACAGAGTCCAGAGTGACTGTGGTATGTAGAACAGGGATAGATGTATAGTGCTGGAGGTCTGGGAGGTGTCACATGCTGATGCAGAAGCAGAGTTAGCAAGCAAGGTGTTAAAGTGCCTCAGTGTCTGTGCTGGTGGCAGGGCCGCCCGGCAGGGACATCTGCTCTGCTGCCAGGCAGTGCCTCTGTGCTGGGTGCTGACCCTGTGACTTGCATCAGCTCCTCGCGTGGCTTCTTGACAGTTCTGCCCCTGAAGGTGTTGGAGATGAAGGATTTTGTGGGTTTTTACTTAGAGGAGGCACTCGAGTATAACGTACAGCCTATAAACTGCTTAGAAGCCTCTAAGCTTTACTTACCGTTCCTCCTGGGGTAACCAGCGTCATGTGCCAATCTGACTAATGCTTTTTAAAATGCAGTAGATTAAAGGTGAATGTGTTGTTTTGTATTTAGCATTGGAATGACAGCATTTCTCATTGCTGTTCACTTACAGCTTGTCAGGGATGATGAACACTTCCTCTTCCTGAACTCTGCCAGTCGTCCCTGAATGTGACAACAGCAGTTCAGAGATTTCATCCCTGCCCTTTTTGCACACATCCATAAAACACACCTGCATGCTGTCGCCCCAGCTTCACACTACATGAGACTGTATTAGCAAGTCAAACCTTGAGTTTTCTTTCCTAGGTGCTCTGTTTTTTGTATTTCTGGTTTTTTTCTGAATCTCAGCCTGCACAGGTTGATGATCCATCCCTAAAAGGGTTCTGCAGCTGCATACCTTCACTCCCAGCTGCAGTAATGTTAGCAATGACTGTAACTGAGGCTGAAACTGTACTTTAATTCCCACAGGAGCTGTGCAAGCCTTCTTTGTGTTTGCGTGTCACTCCAGATCCCTCTGATTGTGTAGGAGGTATCAACCAGTGCTTTCAGACTACATCAGGACCCCTCCTACTCACTTGGCTTCTTCCCTTTCTGGTCACTGCTCCCTGTGTTTCACTGCTTCAAAACTCATCTTTTCCAATTGCTCCAAAATATTTTCAGTACCAATAGCTTTTAACTGAACAAGGCTTTGATTTGATTGTTTTGGTTGCAGGGAAAAGAGGGGAGGCATTTTTACTTATGAGCACTCTGCTCTCTGTGCCTGCAGTATTCTGCAGGACACCTCATTCCTGTCTTGCTGGAGCTGGTTTAGACCAACCCTACATTCACAGCAATTTATATTTAATCTGCTGTCCAGATCTAGTGCTTCTGAGCCACTTCAGTCCACGCACCTCCTTCTCCTTCCTATTTTGGGCTCCTGGGTGCTTTGACGCTTCTTCTGGGTAGCTCAGCCTTCCAAGCTTCAGCTTACGTGAAATCCCCAAGACAGCCAGCTTATGTCACCATCAACCATCAGGGACAGCCACAAAGAAATCTGCAGCTCAGTCGAGCTGCTCTTGCTCCCATTCCTCTGGAAAGGGACAATGTAAGCTTAGGGAGAAGGCAGGCACACTGCAGAGCTGCATGTGTGACATTCTGACATTTGAACCAAAGAAAATAATGTAAAATTCATTTGCTACAAACCCCACCTTTGACTATATGAGTGTTATATAAAGCAGTCATTTACTGTGGTGTAAGAATAAAGAACTGTCCAACACCCCATACAGATGTGATGGTTCCTCTCTCAGCAGCAGGAAATGTCTTTGTTCACAAGATGAGGTGAAAGAGAACTTGTCAAGCTTGCCTGAGCATATGTCCAGGCTATCAAAACCACAGACAATGTATGTCTCCTGCCCTGCTTTGGTGCAGCCTACATTTATCCCATTCCCCTTTTTTGTCCTTCTGGCAGAGCTGTTGGAGACTCAAAGTGAGGCATTGCAGCTCTTTCTCTTGCCCTGCCAGAATTTTGAAGGGTGTCACCTGAAAGGCTGTTTTGCAGAAAGGCTGGAAACTTGTGTCCAGATACAAATGAACTGTCACTGCCCTGGAGAAAACTTGGGGCACAGTGTCCAAATCTTGGTCATTAACTCAACAGAGCTCACATGGCTCTGCTGCTGGCCTGTGGGTGACCTTGCCCAAGTCACTTTGCCACTCAGGTCACCTTCCTGCTCCTTGCCCTGCCAACACACAGGGACAGGACTGCTCCTGCAGTACAGATGAGAGACAACCCAGAGGTTCAGCTGCACCACGGGCTCCTCAGCAGGTGCCAAGAGCAGGGCACAGTGCAGCAGCTCTTCTGCCTGCACTGCCCAGAGCAGCAGGGACCCGGAGGTTGTGAGAGCAAGCTGCCACTGCAGATCTGATGGAATGTAACACCCCCTGTTACTAATCAAGTAGCTGTTATCTGTCTCTTCAATTCTCCTGGCCCCTACCAGGCCTGCATCCCATTTGTTTCTTCAACAGCCCCATACCATGCTGTTCAATAATGTGAGAATTTAGTGCTTGAGGAGCTGAATGCAGCACTGCTCTCTTACTGGCTGCTGTCCTGTGTTGCAAATTAACAAGATTGCACTGGGTGTGTAATTAACAGCAATTAACTTGCCACAGAGGCTGCAAGAGAAATCTTTCGCCCACATTGCAGGCTCCTCTGATCTTTTTCACAGAACCCAAAGCCACAGTAGCAATGTCTTGCACAGACATATAGAGCTCTTTTCTGTGCAGCAACAGGGCTTGGAATGTCTGCAGAGCTCTGTCCCCCAAGCCAAAGTCACCCCTGGGGAGTGTAGAAGACAGCCCAGAGTTATTGGTGTCCCACAGAAACCTGCTCTATGTCCTGCATGTGTGACCCCTGTGCCAGTCTGACCAGCTGGAAGGTGAGTGCCTACTGGACTGCTCCCAGCAGCAGTGAGGTGCTGGCCAGCCTGAACTCCCGAGAGATGCCACAGGAAGGATCACAGCATGCCCACTGCCTTCTACCCCAACCTGGCATTCCTCTCACTTTTCCTCATGATGGAAAGAGCACCTGGAAGCACCTAGAGCACCTGCACCTGAGTCTCCATCCAGGGATCTACTAAACTCCAGTTGAATTTTCTTATAAAAAGTCTGACATCCCTTCTGACCCTCCCCTTCTGGCCCTTCCTGGGCTGTGCTGCTGCACTGAAACCCCTCCAGTAGATCCACATTGGGCTGAGGAGTCTCTGACCCCCAGGATGATGTAGCATGCCAGGTTGCTGCTTAGGGAATGTGCCATTCCTGGAGAAGAGCTCAGTGCTCTGCCCTTGCAGTGGAGGCAGGGATCCAGCTGACCAGCCAACTGCTTGTGCAGATAATTGCAGTATCAGTGAGATAGAATTAGATTACATTTATTTAATGATCAGTTATGTTCAAGCTCTTACACAGACATCTTTACTATGTTAAATTAAAATTAATTAATTGCTTATTCTGGGAAAAGATTAACATCTAAAAGCTACATAAGACTTTCAGGGCTTGTCTATTTAGTAGAGCTTGACTTACTTCTACAAGGCTTGATCGTGCCAAGTCAAGAATGAAACATAAAGTGCATTCACTACAAGTGAACTGGATGGAGCACCTGAATTTGCACTCACCTCACACATTGCTGGTATTGCCTGCTTTGTTTCTTGCTGGTGTGCCTGAAGTGTCCTGGATATAAACTAGCTCAGGTGGTGGATGACAAGGACATCTGTGATGTGCCTGAGAAGGACAGCCAGGAGACAGCTCCTTTTGGGACAGGGCAAGGGGTAAAACATGGCATAGTAGCTCTTTCCTACATCAGAAGTGCTTCTGCCAATGAGTATTTCCCTCATTCCTCCCTCCCTGCTGGGAGACAGGTTATGTCCAAGCAGATCTAGCAGATTTCTTGAATGTGAGAAAATATCTTCATTTTTACCTTAATTGTCCTGAAATTTCAAGGTTTTAAGGTGTCAGAGTTAGTTGTCCAGGTAGTTGGAAGAGAGACCCTCTAAACCAAGTTCTCTATTTCCACTAACTAAAAGATGGAGCAGTAATGCTCTGAAAGACTCCTGTTCCTGCAGAGGCCAACAGGATATAGTGGATAGGTATCCTAATCAGCTTCTGAACATGGGGCTCACTATTCAGTGTCTGTACTTTTCAAATAGCTTTTGGAAGTAGATTTTCATGGTTGATCCGAGTTTTTGTAGCATGTTCTCCCTTTGCTGTCTTCCTGCCTGTTCCCATATCAGCATAGATATTCTGACAACCCAGAGACTGGTGTTTTATTTCTGTCATTCCAGTTTTTCTCATGTATTATTAGATCAAGATGGTTGTCTCTGTCTCTTTCATTTCACTGCTATAATGTCAAAGCGGCACTCACCTCCTCTACAAGTGTTTATCAGGAAAATTCTCACCCCCAAAGCAGAGTATAACTTTATGCTGTGTTTCCTCCACTTCGCTGAAAAGGGGTTTTCCACTTTGAAAACCACAGTGATGGACATGCCCTGGGTCAAATGCCACGGAGTGATTATCTCTGTAAGCACAGATCTCAAAAGGCGATTTGCATCCCACTACACAAGCTTTCCTCAGGCTTTTCATACTTTCAGGTAGAACAGGCCCAATTTTTTGGGGGAGTTTTCTTTGGAGAGGGACTCCAAGGACCTGTGCTGTGCAGAGAAGGTGTGACCCCAGCTCTGCAGCAGATCAGGTTTGCTGTGAACACAAGTAAGGATGTCCCATCTCCTGGCACTCAGCACCATTTAGATGCAAAGCAGGATGCAAGGCCCTGGTCTCCAGGTACCTTTGGCTGAAAAAATAAACATGAATTCATTCTGGTTTTCTCACCTCTCTCCTGTTGATGTCAGAGGTGAGACTGAAGCTGTATGAGCAAATCCACCCTGTCCACCTCATTCTGTGTTGCATTGATACTGACTGCTAACTAAAAACAGTCTCCTTTTGAGTGTCCTAACTCTAGCTGCTATTTAACCCCTCCTTTTCAGTTTCTTTTTGGGCTCCAGAGTGGAGGAAGAATTTGCCGTAGGAAGAATATTGGGAAAAATATCCACTCTTTTACTTCAATTTTTTTTTTGCTGTGCTGGAAATGCAGCTGTCAATATAACATTCACACACACTCTTACACACTTTTACACAATCACACACACTCAGACACACTCTTACACACTCTTACACAATCTTACACACAAACATTCACACTTTTGGTTCAGACAAGGGTCCGCCCTGGCTCACACTGCTTGCGTAAAGCCACAAAATCCACAGAGTCTCTGTTTTACCTCCTTGTTCCTTTCCCCTGAAGGAAAACAACCTTGTAAATTCTTGTGGCTCTTGGGAGAGGTGGGAGGTGGGTATTGACTTCCCTGGTGGTGTAGCTGCTTTTCATACTTCCCTTGTCCTCAGCAGACAGTGGGTCTGTACTGTGTAGTGCCAGGAAATGACAACTGCAGCATGTCCCTTCTTGGGCTGGAGGAGTTCACCTGAGCTCTTCATTATAGTATTTCACAGCACATTTACACACAGCTATGCAGGTACAGCTCCTTTGGCTCTGTAGGGTAGGTATCTTGCTCTGGTTCCAAGCTTAGCTGTACATTTTTAAACATTATTAGAGTTCAGATGAAATTGCTTCCAGCTGCTTTCACAAGGCCTAAATGTTGCCAGGATCCCATATAATGTTTCTTTTCTGCCAGATTGTGGCCTCCTATAGAGAGGTCTTCAAAGACCAGTTTCAACAAAATCAAATTATTTTGGAATATAATTACCTCTCACCCCCTTAAATTTCATTGTGTTCCCAAGAGTTTCCTGTAAATAGACCCCACTCTTTAAAGGAGCCATGCTATTCTGCAGTGCTGGTGGGAGCCAGCCCTCACCAGGCTCCCCTGCATTAGCAGTTCTCGGACAGACAGGGCCTAAGTAGCTTGTTATGTGATAAAACGTCACATTTCTTCTCCCCAGCACTGCCTATGCTGATATTCAGCTCCTGCAGGAAACCATATGGCTTCCAGAAGCCTACCCACATACCTGTACGTGCCTACACAGTCCATGAGTCACATTTGCTGTTTGGATGCCCCTTGAGTCATCTGAAAATCTGTGAAACTTCCATGTCTCTTTTCCATGCAATCTCTTAAGAACTTTAGACAGTTATGTATAAGGATTTACATATGTATCTCTTTTTTTAAATCTGTTTTTAGTTTCATGGGTGGTAATACACTGGCACTTCTTATTTTGAAGGAAATTGAATCTTGATGAGAGCAGAGCACTGGCTGCAGCTGTCTGGGGATGGGATTGAACTGAAAAAGTGAGATCCTTTTGAAAGAAGGGCTTTAGGAGCACGAAGTCCAACACACCTGGGCTTCCACCCCTTCTTTCTGCTCTGACAGGGCCACACCTGATCACTGCTGACCCTTGGTGCATTTCTGTGTCCAAAGGGAGCTGCAATGCTGCCTTCAGTGGGATGTGAGTACTTTGGGAGCCCCTGACAAGATTTTGCAGCACTAAGGGATGGCACAGCTGGAGCACACTTGGGTCACTCAGGGTGTTCTGGGGACTGACTCAGGGCAGCAGGGCTTGGGGTAGATGTCTGTCTTCATGCTCCTTCAACTCCTCAGCTGCAGGGACTCCAACCTCAGACACGTCTATCTGCCCTTCATCAATCTCATGACAAGATAATTTTGCTGCCTCAGGACAGCACAGGTGATGTGTGAACTTTGCCTGTTGCTTTTGCTGATGAAAGTAGAGGAAAGACAGTTCTTTCTTTTTCCTCTATGATGGGACAGCACTGAAGATGCATTATAGCCCAAATTAAAAACAGCAGCCCCGAGGTTTGCTGCAGCAACATGGAATGATGTAACCAGCCTGCCAGAAACAGCTACTTTTGCAGCTGTACCCCAAATGCAGGCAGTGTTGAGTGTTTTAACAGAATAATCTCACAAGCAGTTGAAGGGGAAGGAATGTGTAGATAGATTGTTCTGCTGTGGAGTGTGTGAGCTGACTGTTTGCATTAAAAACATCTATGTCTCCTCATAAGCATTCTGCAACCAAAGAGTGATTCTGTGGCCTTATAGAGCCAGAAAAATTGTCAGAGGTATGTATGAGTGTTTTGTACAGCTGGAAGCAGCAGTGTGAGTTTGTAGAGAACTTCTTGTTGTAATTCAGCTTAGTAAAATTGCCAATAATATCCATTAGAGCAAACATTCAGGCCACTTTACCCTCTGTGAGAGAGTGTGCTGCTTTATTCACCCACCCCAAAATGCTGCTCAGTACAGGCAGGGACGTTTCTACTGTTTCTGTACTGTTGAGAAGCATGTGTGACCTGGAAAGCTGCAAACGAGCACACAAAAGCATTGCTAATTTATACCCCTCCCCCCCTTCATTCTCACTGGTACTGTTTAAAAAAAATCACTCCGTAGAATAACAAAAGAACTCCAACTAACAAACCCATGATATGTTCAAAATGTGATACTAAACCTGGATGACTTCCTGTTTAGTCAAACAATATTCGTAAAATATGAGTTTTAGTACTATTTCAGTGAGCCACAAGGTACATATACTGGTACGTAGTGCATGCAACATGTATACATATATACATGTGTATGTATGCAAAATGTAGGAGATATGTTCTGTACAAATAGATCAGGAATGTGAAGAGCAGAGCTAAAGGAGCACGAGAGGACAGGAGAGCTACGAGAGAAGGTTTCAGTGAAATCTACTTCAGTGCAGAGGGCTCTGGGGTGGTGAACCCTTGACACAGCACTGCTGGGGAGCAGTTCTGCCTGCAGATGGAAACCCACCACTGAATAGGCAGCTGCTTGAAATACTGGCAGCAATGTACTAGCTAATAAGAGGAGGAATAAGAAGAGATAAAATTTCCTATCTGAATGTATGCTTTTGCACAAGCAACAGAAACGAGCTGAGTGGTTGTTTATAGGAAGGTTTGTTCTGCAAGTGCTGCTGGAGGGATCAGTAAAACAGTTCTAAGCCCACGTAATGTACTCCTTAGTGAGAAGAAGAAAGTTTGGAGCTTGTTTCTGGCAGAGTCTATTACTGCTTCCAGCAACAGGAATGCTCTGGTCGATGCCTGTGTCCCAGGCAGTTCCCAAGGGCCCCCGGTGCCCTGTCAGCCCTGGGGGCAGCTCTGTAAGACAGCACATCACATTACCTGCAGCCCTGCCCCAGCTGTTCCCATTCCTCAGGGGCACTGCTGAACCTGCCTCTTGTTCAGCCCGAGAGAGCTTAACTGATCTTGGCTATTTAGGGGAGCTTGGTCTCCAGCTGAGCCTCCCAGTAACTCCCAGGGAATGGTGGTGTCTCCTTACAGTTTTCCAGGGTGAAGAGGCCACCAGGAGCAGCGAGCTTGAGATAGAAATAATAAGGCTGGGCACTCTGGATCCCTGCTGGCTTGTGTTACTCCATCAACAGACTAGCAGGAATTAATTTGCATTTCCCAAATGCCATCTCATCCTTCCTTCTAGCTGGGTGCTGTTCCTCAAATGGTCTGTGGATCTCTGAAGGATGGGCTGCTTTCGTGAATGTTTTATATAAGAAACCAAACCTATTGTTTAATGAGCCTAGAGATGACTCCCCAGATCTGCACAGATATTGAAAATATTTTAGGGGTCTGTAAAACGAAAACCAGTGTCCTGCTTTCAATATATATCACTGCTGAAACTGCCATGGACCAAGGCTGATGATTTCACTCTGACTGTGGTGATTGTGGAGTGGTTTCCCTGGCTTTAGCAGAGATGCTTTTTTGAGGCATTGGACTCTGGCTGCCTGGGCCTGAAGTCTGCTTTCCCCTGCAGCCACCAGCAATGAAATGGAGTTGGTCGATGTGTGGGATGGTAAAATCTGCAGGGGAGTGTTATGTTTTCCACATTTTTAAAAGCACTTTCCATCCATCCAAAGAGTTTTACAGAAATAACCTGCTGCAAATTTTAAAAAACCAGCAAGTGTGGAAAAGTTAAACTCACTGTGGGGCTAGACCACATAGTTTACTTACTATACTGCTTGGGGAGTGAAATTTGTGAAGCTCCATGGGTCAGTAAGGGCTGAGGGCTGGATCTCCTCTGTCCCCTCCCTGGTGTGGCTGCAGCCAGCAGGGTGCTGTGGCCCAGCAGGGACAGCACAATGCTGGGAAGTCTGGGCAGTGAGGAGCAGCAGAACTGAACTCTTCATGACTAATTGCAGAAACTCCAAGAAATTCACATAAGGAATCAAGTGAAAGCTGAGGTTGCTTTATACTATGCAACATTCCTTTGATGCTTTCAGTTCTGTGGGCCTATATATGAAACAAACACAATGGGTATCTAGCAGCTAATTCTAGCCACAGATATAAAAATTAGCACACCTCAGTTGCTAATTCCTTGAAGGTATGAGCTGCTTCTGATGTAAATATGAGCATGTGGCTTGCTCTGCAGAGACTTGCCACAAAATTTTCATTTTTAGTTACATTTAGCCAAAGCAGACAAAAATAAAATCAGCGGAGGCAAAGATGCATCAGAAATTCACTGGAACTACACTGAAGTTGTACCCTGCATAAATAGCCTTAGCAAACAATAATTAACACAGCCAGCATGTTTCATTGTATTGTTAAAGAGAGTGGAAACAGAAATAATCCCTTCTGAATTGTAATGTAATGCCATACATAATGATAAGGTTTTCTTTCTTTGGACTGCTAGTTTTGTTTTCCATGATTGAATGTCTTCAGAGAGTTTAAATGAACTGTTTGCAATGAAACTGGTTGCTTCCTCCAGCATGTAATAATCATAACCAAATGAGATTTTAATTAATAATTGAATAAATCCTTAGTGAGTTTCTGAAAAGGAGTCATGCTCTACATCTGCATGATGCCAGGAGATCTGTGAGAATACTGAGCTGTTTCTGATTAGGAAGCTGAGAAATCACCCTTGCATCCAGACCAATGATACCATTATCTGAGTTCTTCTCTTAAGCCTACCCTTAGTGCACAGGCCTGGAATTTCTCAGCTGTCCTGAAGCAGAAATGTAAATTCAGTGCAGCTTTGGTGAGCAGAATACTATTCTTTGTCAGTAGCTGTGTTCTGTTCCATCCTTGATAAGATTGAATATAAAGCAGTGAAAAACCAAACCCAAACCTATCAGAGGCTTTATCCTGTCCCCTCCCATTCACCTTGCCGGAGCTTATCTAGTGTTTTAATATGTTAGAGATGTCCTCATCTTTCAGAATAGCCCTTGGGACCCCTGACTTTCAACAAGTTGTCTTGAAGCTGTTGTACACTACAACAGTGTCCAAATCACCCACCAGAGGACCTCAGAAATGTCACAAATAAAGGCCCAAGAGAAACTCCTTATGAAAAAGAATGTGCTGGACTGAAGCAAACTCAAAATATAAATCTTTGTACACTGTTTTCCTTCAATATAGAGCATTTTCAATGTAGATGCGGCCCAAATTTGGCCATTAAATTTACTTTTCTATTTAAATACATGGTCCAGTCTGTGAGTCCCTGAGGTGAAAGGCACCAAACCTCCAGGAGATGGAAATGAAAGGACACCATGTACTTAGAGAGGAACATTTTATTGTGTTCAGTCTACAGTGATGTGTGACTGCATCAAGTCCCACCTTGAAACCAGCTCAGTGACTTGTCTTCACTTTCCTAAGTTGGAATCAGCTCCAAACCTCACTGCTCTTGTCCCAGGAAGCTTTCTGGGGGCCCTTTATTCCTTTTTGCTCAATAGCCTTACTGACCTGAAGGTACCCTGTGAGGTTGTCTGCTCTGCAAATCCCGGATTTCTTGCTCTGCCACCTTCTAGTAAAAATTCACCTTAGCTGAACACAGATGCCATGGTTATGTAAAACTCTAGGTGAGGTCTCACAAGTGTTTTGTGCACGACCATTAGTATAGCTTTATCTGTTGTAAATCTCACTCCTGAGACCCCTGTCAATTATCTTCTCCTTTCATGGCCTTAGTAAGGGCTCATCCTTTGTTGACTGTTTTTGTTTCTTGCCTCTCTCTCCTGCCTGGTAAGACTTTGATCTCTACACTATTCCAACTTCACAGCATTTCTTTTTGCTGTAGCTTTTCATGTCACCCCATGCTTCTTCTATAAACTTGTCTGTGTGAAGTATAAAATATTTACTGATGAAAGAAAAAGGAAAATATTTAACCTCTAAGTCTTAGTCCACATAGTCTCTGCATCCATTTAAAGAAATTTCACTAAATTCAGCATTAAGCAAATGCATAAATGCAAACCATTCCAGGACAGAGGCCTGCACACCACCAAGTTAATGTTTTATTTGGCCACATTTCCAAATTATCAGGAAAATGGGACAAGAATTGCAAGCATACACCTGTCTTCCAACTTTTCTTGTCCTTATGAGTCAGTCTCAGTATCGGACAAACTCGTTACTCAACACTCTCTATTGTTGCAGTAGTGCAGTTCTGAGAAGGAATGTGGTACAGCTTCTGGTGATATCACTTTCTACCTTGACAAAAATCACAGTTGTGGTAAGTGGAAGATTTTTTTCTCCCGGTAATGAAAATCTGAAAATAAGGAAGGTTGGTCAATTACTTCCCGAAATGTTGTATTTTGAGGACAAAAAGCAAATAAAGGGAATAGAAGCACTGGCATATCAATAGTAAATATCCTTACAGTACGTGTTTTCTCTGAGTGTGCAGGTTTGATTATTGCAGCCAGCTTCCCTGTAGCTTTATGGAGCATCTTGCTGGACCCTTGGACCCATCTGGAGAAGTGAGCAGCCTATGCAGCTTTGCCAACAGCAGCACAACACTTAGGTCAGTGCATTCAGAAGTAGTTCTGATTCTGGGAATCTAGTATAAGCTCTTTGGGAACTTACAACCAGAAAATGTTAAAATTTTCATTGACCTCAACTTGCAACAGTGTTTGATCAAGAAATTGGATCAAGATAAGTAATATAGAAGCAACAAAGCTTAAATGAGTTATCTATAAGAGAGGATTTCAGAAAGGACAAACAAGAATCTGCTTGTGAGTCAGTAACAGGACTTTGTACTCTGATAACTTCTTTTATAGTCAATAAGAGTAGGCACAATACCACTAGGATTTAAAGAGTGGTTTTCACAGAATCCACATGAAGGCTCTGCTGAGGCCTTTCATGAAAAATAGGCAGGTTTACAAGGATTTTCTGTACCTAAACACATATCGAAATATAACAGAAAAGCTGTGTAGACACTGTAAGATCTCACGACCACTGAATGCTCACTCCTGGGGTGAAAGGCCGGATGCATTAACTGTGGGCAACTCCTGCAGCCCCTAGGTCCTCTTTATCAGTAGATTCCTGCAAGCTGGACAGTTTCCCAGGTTTCTTCACTGTTCCATCTCTGCAGTTGTTCAATGGGACACTGGAGGACTCACCCCTCACCTTCAGTCACTGGCAGCCTCTCCCTTTAATTGTTCATAAAATTCTAAACAAGACTAATTTTTTTCTGGAGTTATCCAGCTGCATTCCATTTTAACACCGCTTTTTTCCTTCACATATCTGTGGTACATACTTGCTTTTATCCTCCCAAATCTTCTACACAAACAAGGAGAGAAAAAAAACCATTAAAGGAAAGGTGTGCCTGATAATTCAATTACCTGCTCACCACCAGTGAGCCAGGAGGGCCAACTTAAGCTGACTCCAGTAACTCCACAAGTGATCTCTGCAGAAAACTTTCCACAATCTCAAGGAGCAGGGAGTATGGCAGGGCGGGAGGTAGGAAGCTTGGACCCTGTGTACCCATAGCCCAGCTTGTAGCCAGTAACAGGCACAATGCTACAGATGGAGCCACAACTTGTGAAGGGCAAGCCAGCAGTGTGCTGGTTGTGCTGCTGTTACTCTTCCTCAGACATGTATTTCTCCAGTTATTGGGTGAGCTCAAATGGTAGGTGTTAGCACAGGAAGAAGGAATTTTAAACAAGTTTAGCTGTCTGTCATTCCAGGAGAGAGAGAGGGGTTACTATAAGAGCTCCACGTGCTCAGTGTGTTTCTGCAATGTTCAGAAATACTCAGTGTTTGGTGTGAAGTAGAACCTCTTAATACATAAAACAGTTTATTTGGAGAGTGACTCTTAGCTTTGAAACAAGGTACTTCCTGACAAGTATGATTTTGATTCCCATAAAAATCACTGCCAAACTCCCTTTCTATTTTTCCCACTCACCTAGTCTAGGTACACGTGTCTGTATTCCCAAAATACAAAGACTTTTTGTCTTTTCAGGTGCACATGATGGACAATAAGGTGATAGCAGAGCATGTATCTCTCACCCTTGTGCAAGGGGCATAAGGCTGAGCACAATCCCATGGTTTCTGCTACAAATACTACATTGTCTGGGTTGGGAAAACAAAAGTGTCTTGATGTGATATGCTGTGATGTCATTTTGCTGTGCTGCTGGATCGCGTGGTTCAGGCACAGCAGTTTCTGTACTCCAGGGGTGGTGAAAAGCAGCACAGAGTAAACTGAGCCATGGATAGCAGCTCTGTTTGAAAACAGGCTGGGGGCTGTGCCACAGAAATAGAGAAAAAGCACTTCCATGTTATTTACTCTATTTCCATAGAGTAAGGGTAATAGCCCTTTCTTGTGCTTAGTCTGAACTAGAGTCCCTTACTCTTTTGGGGGCATTTGTTACGTTTTCAAAGGATGTGAAGAGTTTAATTTATTTTTAGTAGCTGTTGTTTTAATTGGGTAATGTGTTCACACAAAAATCCACAAATTTACTTTCTAAACACTCTGTTTAGCATTTGGTCAGGCAAACCCCTCAGTAACTGCTCCCTTCCTCCCAGGAAAACACTGCTAGAGAGCCTCTCATGCACTCTTTGAAGGTTTATTTCTTGCATCAGGTTTTCACACAGACAAACTCACTTCATACAACACACCAACCTCTCTGCTTAATTTGACTGGGAAAGTTAAAATAGACAGGTTATATAATGATGTTTATCTTTACATCAGGAAGTCAACTAAGAAGCTGTTAAGCTGATATTATATAACACAGGCCTGATTATAGAAAGTGTGGAGGAAGATGGTCTGGGTCTATACATATCATATTGGCAGTAATTGTTAACAATTACAATTAATATTGTTTTGTATGCTTTTGTTTTTGATGTTTTGCAGCCTTCCAGAAGATCTTGGAGCATCAGCAGCCAGGCACTGAATTTTGATTGTTTATAGAAATTGTAATTGCACTCTTCTATACATTAGGTACATATATTTAAATAAAACATTCTAAATAAGGAAATAGAAGTCTCATATTTCTTACAATGCTCAAGTTTCTGAGTTGGGTGGAGTAGTAAAACTCACTCTTTTGTAGGATTGTGAACTGTCCCAAACCCAATAGATAAATCTTATTATAAACCAAAAGAAAGATGAGTTTGCTGTATACACATGGTGTACAATCCTCATTTGAACAAGAGCTCAAACAACTTCAGCACACACAAACTGCACAATGATATGGAAAAGAAAATAGTCTTTTAGACAAAAAGAAGTTCAGTTTTCCCTGTAAACAGGAACACTTTCATCTACATCCAGCCATGCCCAGCTGGACTCTGTAATGCCAAGAATAAAGACATCCTTGTATTCTGATGGAGATCAAATTAACCTAAGACAAGTTTCAGTTATGAGGACAAACTGGATATACAGTTCACAAATGAAAATTATGAAGATTATATTACTGGAGAAACTGTCTTCCCTGTAAAAAAAAAAGAGAGTTTAAAATTAAATAAGCAGAGATGTGTAAGAGGATCCCATAAAAATTCCATTGAGAAGGCTTAATTAATTTTGCTGAACTGCGATTTTTTAAAATAAAACTTTGATTTTAACAACTGGAGATCAGATCCTTCCCCATGTAATAGGCAGCAACTTATTTTACCCACAAGAGTGGAGATGATAGACAAAAGTGAGCTGATATTTCAACTGTTAGCAGTATCTATGAGAGGCACATGACTCATTGGGTTCTGTGGCAGAGTAACTGCAGACTGTGTTGGAAAGAGAAGCTTTAGTCTTTAGTGGCCTCACGAAAATTTCCCATATATAACAGCTTTTGCAGGGAAAAAAGATACATTACCATTCCATGTTTTGATTCAAGTAGAATGCTTCTACAAAAAGTTGTTCGCATCTCTTATAACCCACAAAATTACAGATGATAACAAAAAGGTGCTTCTCTGAAAAGACAGCTCCTGGAAGGTAAGGCTGTGGCACACGATCCAAAATTATCAGATATCAGAGAATCCAGATGAGTGGAGGCATAATGAGCAAGCTAACTTCACTCTGGCTTCATTCCTTGTTAGGCAGGGAAAATGAGGTTTCATTAGTTTCATGGCTTCCCCAGTTAGCTGTGAAGCATTGCACCGACTTTGCAGGGAAGTGGAAGCTTTTCTGCAGCTGTCAGAGATCCTTTCATGAGCATCAGCTCCCAGTTCTGAATGAATAAGGGAAATCACCTCCTTTGTATGGTGACTGCTAGTACCATATGGTGACTTTGGACACTAAATCTGACAATTGAGAGAGCACCAATTTTATTGTTCTTGTGTTTTCTTTCATTAATAAGCCCAACATAAAAAGTCTTGAGTTTTACTCATTATTCTTTAACAGTCAGTATTTCTATTTACTAAAATTAATACTATAATTATATTATTCTAGAAATATTCCACCTTGTACACCATTTAATTATGAACAGATGTACCTGTATTTATTTAGTCTATCCCACCTTCTGTTGTAATGGAGTTTAACTCAGCTTGTAACTCTGTATTTTTTTGGCCACTGTAAATTCTTGGCATGTGATGATGTTTGCAGTCCTTCTATTTTTTTTGTTGTTGTTCTTGTGTTGATTGACATTATGTGTGGATCTAGGGAGTGTTTTTTGGAGTCTCCTGTTCTGAGTTCATTATACCTCTCCAGTTACTGTGTGGGACACAAGCAGCAACACATCCACTGCCATTGCCAGTTTGAGAAGTCTACATTATCAGCTGGCTCCAGTGGGACTTAAGGGGTTCACCAGGTAGCTGCCATGAATTCGAACCCCTCCATGTCCTGCTGCCCTGCCTGTGGCCAAAGTGTGACTGCCTCAAAACATAAGAAGCCTTGACAGCATTCTTGTTCCCTGTGGTGTGCTGCCAGCTGACCAGGTGATGTTTCTAAAGCAGAAAGAGGCATTTTTAAAGTGGCAACTGGACTGCTTTGAGGAGTAGGAGCTGGTGTAGGATCAGGTACAAATCTGTGGCAGGGCTCACTACTATGATCACTTGCCAGAGCAGGCAGCTGCCAACAAGCTCTGGCATAGTTTCCCAAAGTGGTAAAAAATCATCTCTGTTTCACTACAGTTCATGAAACTGGGGTTATTAGGCTCTGACACAGGGCTGCTTTTTCCCCAGGTACAAATGGCATGGGCAAGGATCAGGTGGCTGCTATAGAGGTTTTCCAGGGAAAAAAAACTTGTGCTGTGCTGGCCTCCCTGCTGCCACAAGCTGCCTGGTCCTGTATCACACATCCCCCAAGCAGTACATGTGCTGTAACAAGCTGCCTGTCCCTGCCAGAGACCATCCCAGGCACAACATCCCAGACATGCTCCTGGCAGCAGCTGCTAAAAAAGGGATTTTAAAGGGGAAATCTGAGGGCAGCAAGAAAAGGCCAATGGTCACATCCTCAGATGCATCTGAGGACTACAGTGGCAATGGGCTGCTGCTTTGTGTAATTGTCCTGGAGTTCCTGTGCCAAGGGTCATTTTGGAGCACAGCCAGGGCATGTTCAGCACAGCACAATGCTGACTTCTATACTGATCACACCAGTCACAATTTCAGTACAAGCTTTTCTGTATGCTGCCTGTAGTGGTTTGATGTAAATGATATTGCTTAAGTTGTGGCACAAATGATGCTCTGGTTCACCCTCAGTTTTCCCCTCCTCCAAGGGAACTACACAATTTCCTGAAAGCTGGAGCCTGAAAAAGGCAATATGTAATGCAGGACAGTTTTTCAACGCTTGCTCTAGCTGCAATGTTGCTAGTGAAAATGTTATTTGCCATTCATGGGTTATTTTCTATATGTGCTGGAATTTCAAGCCCACTTTTCATACTTAGGTTTAATATTGTGCTTTCTGGTTCAACTGCTTTCAATCAGCAAATACACTCCTAGAACAGAAACAGAAGTGCCGGGAACCAACATCGTTCTCTGAGGTACAATAAGGCTCACCTAATTGCTTCCTGACTTGCTGATCCATCATCCTGACCCTCTCTTTGATGTTTTCTTTTTTCTTTTTTTTTTTTCCTAGAGCATTAGTAACAAGTGAGAAATGCTGTCTCAGGGTGTTATATATGGGATTATTTCTCTATCCCCAGCACAGTGACCGTATGTAATGGGATTATCTCTTATTTAAAATAAAAAAGACTTGGAAACATCAAATACTGTGTATGAAAAGGTAGTTTCTTTATGGTGGTTCCTTTAATTGTAAAAAAATTTCCTTTTTTAAAATTTTGTAGTAATACATTTATGCCAGTCAGCAAAACCAACCTAAATGCTGCAGATGTCTCTTTTCTGCTAGCTAAATTTAGACTGTTCTTCCTCTTCTTCAGTATATATATTCCTCTGACATCAAGAGGACTATTGCCCCTTTACAGCACATTTATTGCTGTTGTAAACACTGAAAACTGATGAGGCCAGATGATGGAGGCATCTGCCAGTGTCCCTTCTTAGCCTGCTTTCATTTCAAAATATCTGAACTGGTACCAGCTGGTGCCAAAATTCTGAGATATGAAAATACAACTAGAAAGGAAGAAAATGGCCAATGTGTGTCAGCACTAAATGTATATTCTGCTTGCTTCAATGAGATGTGTGAACAGTTTCACAGTACATAGCTATGGGAGGAGGAGAAACTCCTGGCACAAATCAAAGAACAAAACATAGGACTATTGGGGAGGGAAAAAAGAGAGGCCTTTTCTAGATCTGGGTTAGATCTGTCACAGTGTAAGTTTCCTTAAGATTAGGTCTTTGCCAAAGAGAAATCTAGTTCTGGTTTTTAGACTTCAAATTTGTGAGAGTTGCCCAGGAGGCTCTTTTTAGGTTCTTTGGATAAGTTTGGATAAGTTCTTGAACATTTTCAGTTGTGCTTAAATCTAAAAAGTGTAAATGGAAATGCGAGCTTGGATTAAAAAAAAAAAAATCACATCAGCAGTATTTGCCTTGAACTTTCAAGTCTCTTTCTGCCTCTTATATATGTATACATACAGGATTTGAAGTGTATCAGATCAGAGGCTCTGGCTGATTGTCCATCTGATTGAGAGATAAATTAAAATTCCCTCTCTGAACAAGAGTTACCCCTACATCCACTAGATTTAAAACACATTTCCTTTTAATGGGTATATAGAATATGCTGCAAAGACCATTTAGCTCACACGTTTCTATACAAGGCACCCATTTCTATGCTGTCGCCTTTTTGCCCTCTTGCAAAAAAGCAAGCTGTTTTGCCTTTGAAAGTAACTCCTTACCATTTCCATGCCAGTTTTGAGAAAGTAACTATCCTGATTCTGACCAGTCCCCGATGTCGGCCTATACAGCCCATTTGTTAAACTTTCCAGGGAGCAAGGCTTTTCATGTTTTCTCCGATGATGTCCTTATGCTGACCTTATGTCTCCTGTTAACTGCTGCAAAGCTATTATTTCTTTATCTTTCTTCGAGCCCTTCGTCTTCATCCTGGTCTTCACCAGGATGACTGAAGGGAAAAAAACCCCCAGCAACAGGTGGATGCCAGTGCTCCGTGTATTACTTATTGTGGAGGCCGGCAAGGTCTGTGAGATATCTTTGTTCTCCTGCCTGTCCCTTGACCTCCCGCCACGTAAGGCGGCTCTGGGCTCTCCGCAGCCAGGCACGGCTCTACCTGCGCCTATTCCCTGCAGGACCTGTCGGTGCCCGGCACTCCCACAGCACCATCACAGTCGCTGGGTGCGCGTTGCCCAGAAACTCCCGCAGTTGAACAGGGACAGGAGCTGCCGCAGGTACCCGGCAGCTGCACACCTGCAACTGTCCCGCCCTCTCGCAGCCCACGCCGGGCACCACCAGCGGCTCGCCGGGGACGGCGATCAGCTGCGGGGACGCTCGGGGCGGGTTCCGCTGGGGGCCGGTTGCCGTTCCCGGTGCCGGC
>JANPWX010000223.1:650547-818012 GCA_024734555.1 Trochalopteron elliotii
GCGGGGGCTTGTTGCATCCCCGGTGCTCCTGCCCGGTGCGCCCCGGTCAGTCGTGTGTCTGGTCTGGTCTCCGCTTGCAGATACCCAGCGAGCCCTGCGCCTCCTGGAGGAATACCGCTCCAAGCTGAGCCAGGCGGAGGATCGGCAGCTGCGGAACTCCATCGAGCGTGTCATCAGCATCTTCCAAAGTAACCTTTTCCAGGCTTTGATAGGTAAAGGTTGGCTTCTTACAGTTTGTGCGCAAGCCGGTCCGTTCTTGCTGATGCTGTCACTTGTGGTGTTAAGAGCAAAAGGTGTTTTACCCTTAAGTTAGAAGCCATGTGCTTCTTGTCGTTGTGTTTTTGTTTTGCATAGTAACTCACGTTGTTACAGATCAACAGTTCACTTGTTACACCTACTTTCTTTATTTGAACTGGTCCAAACTGCTTAAAACTATGGAATAGTTTTTAATTCTGTAACATGCTATCCTAGATTTCTTTAGGTTGGCTCTCCATGCATCTTTGTTCACCCGATAAATTTCTAAGGAGGGTGGGTTTTTTTCCTGTCTGTATGTAACAGGTTTGTGAATGAATTGAAATGTTTTTAGTCTAAGAAATTAGGCAATTTCTGTTAAAGAGACTCTAAAAACATCGCAAAGTGTATTACTGAAGTGGAAATTTAACCTAAATTAAATGAGAAGAAACCTCTAATGTTTCAGGCAGTACTACAGTCATCTCTTCTCCTTTGTTGCATATTAAAGTATAGTGAAAACACTCTTAATTCTCAGTTTACAGTCCTTGTAGTGCTTGACTTAATATGTTCCCATAAGTTCTTAGAAGCACTTGCATGTAATTTTGAATTTCCTGCCGGTCTGTTTGGAAAAAAAAAAGTGAGCATAAATAGAACTTGCAAAATCCTGTCTTTAGGAAACTTCTGCAGAGAAACAGTGAGAAGTGGTTTCTTCTTCTTCTTACTATCTTTATGACAGCTAATGTTAGTTTACTTTCAAGAATAAAATTTGCTGTTCATCCTTATCTTTTAATAGTAACCAGTGTCTGAATTGGACTAATGGCAGACATTGTAGCTATATTTGTTACTTGACTTACTACATGGTTACTGTCCTAGGTTACCGCACATCTTTCTTCACAGGGCTGCACCTTCTTTGAACCTGTATTGTGGTGAAAGCACAGGGACAGGCAAAACATCAACGTGCATTGCTACTGAATGCTTTCTTCCAGAGCATTTATTTAATCTTGTGTAGATTTTCAGAAAACAGTAATTGTGCTGGGTTTTTTTCTTATCATGTAACTTCATGAAGGGTAGTTGTGAAAATAGGTCAGTTAAAAGAATCTTTTCCTTATAGGAACTCTGCATTTCTCTTCACTACAGAGTTGATGTAATTAACTCCATGATGAAGAGCTAAACGTAATTCTTGTGGGACACGTGTGAACGGGTTCACTCTTTGGCAGATCAGAATGTTGAAATCTTGTGTCAAATACTTAATGTACAGCAGCAGCACTTTTTATTTTCACCCAGAAAATTTCAGTGTTGACTGCCATTTTGCTTCTTCTGGATATGTGTACGTGTGAGGGTCTTTTATTTTAAAACTCTTCAAGGTCCATGCAGTACTCTTTTTTTCTCCCTTTCATTGAAAAGGACCAATCTGTTAGCTTTTGATATTCAAACTGCAAGATGTAGTTACTTCTCATATCCACGTATGAATCTTCATTGTTTATAACTCTACACCTAGTAGTAGTGGTGGACTTGAAAGAGCAGGCAACCTCATGTCTGCTGGCTTTGTTCTGCAAGAGTAAAAAGGAGGAGTGTGTTGTTGCCTGGCTGGGCTGTGTGGCCTGTTTTCTGGACTTAGGAGAAGCTACACTTTGCAACCACAGGAGCCTAGTTCTTGTTGAGTTCAGTTCATCTGTGCAGGTGCCTCTTGGGCAAGTTGCATTAACTTTGCACTTCCTGGGTCCCTGTATGGTTGTTTATTAGATTTCATACATATGTTCCCAGACCAGAAGGTTGGTACTTGCCAAGCAATTTATGCTGTCAGCTTGGGTCTTTCTCCTTTAACCTGCTGCTTTCTGTGGAAATATGTCAGGGGAGTTCTTGTTCCTGGCAGGCTGCTCCTGGCTGTTTTCCTGGAAACACCTTCTGTCATGGTGTGATTACTGCATGGTGGGGGTAAAGAGTGGGGAGAGTCCCTGGAAAGGATGTGCTCTGGAGGATGACTGCAGTTCCTGGGAAGACCTTGAGCTGGCTCCTGCTTGTCTCTTTTCCATGAAGATCTGGGAGCAGGCTGGGTGAAGCATGATGTTGTGCTGGGGGTTAGACTTACCTGGGATCCTCCACTGGTCATTGCTTTATGGCTGAATTTGAAGTGTGCATTTTATAGAAGTTGTGATGTGTTCCCAGCTGAAATAGCCAGTGCTGTTCTGACAGCAAGTTTCAGGCTCAACTATACCAAGTTATTGCTCTTATAGATACTTCTTCCAGAAAGTGTACTACTTTTAGTTTCTGGTTTGGATGTTTTTTTTTCTTTTTCTTTAAATAAAACATTACTAAAAAAATCCACCAAACTTCATACATTTATTTTCTGCTTTTTCTGCCAAGTTACTGCACTATATCCAAGATTTGTTTGCCCATAGTAGGTAGGTTTGTGAAGGTTGTAGTCAGGATATGCTGTCAATTTCATGTATCTTTTTTAGTATAATTTTTGACTTGGCAATCAAATGCTGTTCTTTCAAGCAATAAATAGCATTATGCACAGAAATACATCTTTAGGTTTATAATGGAGGAAATTATAAATTCCTGAAAACTACAGACTTTAACAGTGTTTCACTTTTTTTGATATTAAAAGGTTTTAGAAACTAAAAAGGTTTTAGAAATTAAAAGGGTATTTTTTTGCAATGTCCATTGGATGCTAAAGAATAAGTAATATTAATTTTTCATTCAAATCTTTTTTATGTTATCCCCTCCTTTAATTCTCTCAATAAAATTTTAGTTCAGCAATCTACAAGCTTGACCTTGTTCTTGGATTATGGCTTTAATAGTTTGAATTAGACCAGTAACTAGTCAGCGTGAACAGCCAGTGTCATCAGATCAACATTGCAAGTGTTACATTTTAGGTGATGTAACTGTAAGAACTTTGAATCTGTAACAAAAGTTGTAACCACATGTGACATCCTTAAAAGACTCTCTGAAAAAGCCCATTTTTATATTTTCTGTCTTCCCTCAGGTAGTATTTTCCATTGCTTCAACCAGCTATGTGTAATAATGTCTAGAACTTTAATTAAATGAATACCAAGGGCCTGTAATTGAGAATAGTGTCAGTTTTGAGTCAATTTCCTTTTGTACAGGCTCAGAAATGTTTGGTATTTTTTCTAGTTTTTGATTTCATGTTTTTTTTTTTGTTCCTGATATTCTGATCATTGGTGAGCCTATTTATTAGGAGACCAAAGGAAAATATCCATATATAGAACCATGGGGTAGACTTATTTCACTTTGGTAGGGTATTTGGTATTTATTTTCAAATAGTTAGGTAGTAATTCTGCAGGTGAGTTCTGTTCTCAGCTTAGGCACACTTTTACCTCTTCAGAAGCTACAGGTTCTTGAAAAGGTACAGATATATTTATCTCTTTGAAAATATAGGAAGAAAAACACTTGCATGTAAAAGTAACACTTCTGAGAGAAAAGCATATGAAGCAGACTTCTGTTTATACACATAATATTTATGTTTAATTAAGATCTGCTTTTAATGGGTGTCATGTTGATGTTTGCCATATTAAAATAGACTTCTAAAATTAAAAATACTCCAGCTATAGCTAGAGACATAAGGTAGTTTGCTACTTCAGAAGCATTCATTTTCCTGACAAGGACTAACTCCATGTGCACTGGTGCCAGAAAAAGGGAGTCCTAGGAGAGTCTCTACATACACTGGCAATGCAGTTGGCTGTGCTACTGTTCTTCCCTAAAGTAGGGTTGGTCGGTCTGTCTGTCTGTCTATCTCTCTATCTATCTCTCTCTCTATCTATCTAATTTTGTAGCTATGCATATAGAGTTTTTTTAGTATAAAGTGGCAAATCTGACTAGAGAAGGTTCAACATGTTGAATTTCATTGTGTAAGCAGTCTCATTTGTTGCACTTAGAGTCCTTTTGCCAGAAGACCTGTCTTGAAAATTGTGCTTATGTAGTGGCTCTTCCTAGCACTAAACATCCAGTCTAGGAAATATTGAATAAAAAATGTAGTTGTTTCAGTAATCCTTACTATACCAAAGAACAGCTTCTCCCAGTAAGCATGAAGGTGGTTTTAGCCATAGTTTGGATGAGCCTTATTAATTGAACAGAACCTATTAAAAATGCTATTAATACATTTTTGCACCCCAGAAAAGGAAATTTTTTCTCCCTCTGAAAATTTTGAAAAAAGTTGATGATTGCATAAAGTAAGCTCTTTGTTCAAGTTTCTCAGCAGTGTGATTTGGACTGAAAATTCTAGGAATATAAAACTTGGTTTGCAGATTTCTCATCTCTGTTCACATTGGCTTTCTGAACTAAATTAGGAAAACAGCCCTAGACTTTAGACTGAAGTAGATTGGATTGGGTCAACACTCCCCAAAGCTGGTCCACGTTGGAGTGGACTGACCACATTCCTGTTACCTGGCATGTGGGCTCAGCTCAGCTGTGTGGCAGCTCCAGAGCTCTTCTTGCTCCTTCTCACTCAGCCACCTTGGGGATATTTCCTGTACTTGCTGGCTAACTGGAAATCAAACATAAGCTCCTCTTCTGAACTGAAACCAAAAGTACTTGCTTTTGGGGAAATCTCAGTTAGAACTTCTGTTTCAGCAGTATAGTTAATAGAGTGAGTGCCATGATAGCACATTTAACTCTGCAGATTGATTCAGGCCTTCCCATTTTCAAAGGTTACTGAAGCTTTAGTGCCTTTAGACTCTGCTGAATAAGATTTACATTAAGAATCCAGAAATACTTGACAGTTGAGGATCTTGTTAAATAGTCAGTGAATATTGCTGGGGTTTATTATTATGTTTTTATTAGAGGAATGTTTAGGGGAACATTGGATCTTGTGTAACATTGGATAGTGCTAAAATTGTTGCATGTGCTAAAGAGGTTATTTTCACATCAAAATCTTATCCTTGCTGCATTTTTGTGACTTTTTCCCCAGATTGCAGCTTCTGTGATACATCTTTACTCATATTTGAGGCTGAAACATCCATACAGTATAATCCTTGCAAGTTTGAGATGTTCATGGACTTCTAGACAAGTTTCCTAAGGGTTATACTATGGTTATGCTTGCTTTCATTTCCTTTGAATACACAAAAGTTGGTCAGTTTTACAGAAATTTGACTTAGGGTTGTGTTTACAAAGGTAGTTGAGTACTTGATTACTTTCATCCAGATGGAGGGAGGATAAATATTTTAGTTGGTGTCCAGATGATTGGAATGTTAATTCAGTCACTGTTAGTATGTTTCTGCTGTGCAGTTTGTCTGAATGTCCCAGTCTTTGGAAGAACTTAATCTCTTACTCCTAATAAGTGAAATAATCTCATTGGTCCTCTTTTTTTTTTTTTTTTTTTTTTTAAGGAATTACTTACTGTTTTGTATGTAGTGCAGTTTGATAGCTAGCTTGCTTTTTAAAATGTTTTCCACCCTGTAGTGTGTGTGTGACAGGGCAATGTATTGAATTTTTGGGATTAGGTGCTGCTTTTGGTAGCCTAAAATAGCAAGTAAGTAGTAAGTTGAGTAGCTACTGGCATGCAGATAAATAGTATTGTGGCAAAAGTTTATCCTTGTGGTATTTCACTGACTGTGTATTCAGTGTTGAATAGCTGCACTGTAGAATATATCAGTTGCAGTATTCTCTTCCCAGGGTTACCATTGAAAGGGTCTGCTGACAAAAAAAAAAAACCCTTGTCAATAAATCTGCTGTTCATCCAGGGGCTGAAAAGACAGTAGGAATTTTGAGTAATTGCTGTAGTTTTCAGGTTCTGGGGAAGTTTGCCTTCTGGCCTGTCCTTGCTTTATTTCCTGTGTTCTTTCACCTCTTTTCCCTAGGTGTGCTGCCTATCGCCTCCTGTGCTTCTGTCTGTGTTCCTGGATTTGCTCCTAATCTCCCTCAACATTTGCTTCAGTGCTGGCTGCAGTGTCGAGGAAGGGGGAAAGCATGAGAGAGGCTATTTGTCCTAATCTTAGTCCTGCTTCCATGGTGGTCCTAGCAGCAAGGGTAGAGCATATTGTTCAGCTCTGCAGCTGGAATGCCATGTGCCCCCTGTGCATCTGGCTTGCCTGTATTTTGAGAGATGGAGCTTGTTTTGGTGCAGGGGGAAGGAATCTTCAAAGAAACTGAACTGTAGCAGCTGACTAGGAGTCTCCTGGCACAGATGGTTTCCTGAATTATAACTAGGCCAAATTTGCAGGATAGTTAAGAGACTGCAGAAGGTGTAGGACTGACACTAGAATTAACCTCCTTAGCTTCATGTTCTTTCCCTAAGTTAGGGGAGGTTCTTTAGCTCTTTGGTAAAGCTTTTATAGGAATCTTGTCATGTGCAAGTATCTTCCCAGCCATGCCCTCAAAACAGCTGACTGACTTTGGCTTGAAATGGAAAAGCCCAAGACAGAGGAGCAGCAAGGGGAGCATGTGAGCAAGTAGTAAAAGCGCTGCAAATTTAGTTTCGGAAACTTGTTTTAAACTTTGGCTGCAGGAGACACAGGAGTGTTAGTGCTGGAGGAGATGCTACTCTGTAGCACACCCAGCCTTGTGTTGCCACTGCTGCCACATAATTACCTTGGAGCCTGAGCTTTCTGTGGGTAGAGGAAACCAAAGCTTGTGCTGTCCCATCTGAGCAAAGCTATGTGCCTGTATGGAAGCTCAACTTGGAGGGTTGAGTGAACTCATCCCAAAACTAGTTTGATTTTTTGGGATGTATTTGTCTGGTGAGAAACATTATCAGTCCTGTATACTGACATTATCTAGGGGACATACTGCAAATAAGACTTAATATTAATAGTAAGGTTTTTGTTGCCACTGAAGACAGTAGTAAATGCATCCCTTTAAGAAAAAAGTACGTTGTTGTAGTGGCTGCTGGTTTGCAACTGGTGTTGAGTTATTTGGGGAGGGTGATAGCTGGGAGTTCATTTTTAGTTTGGATACTTGTTTTTTTGTAGGGGGTCGGGAGGTTCTTGGGGTTTTTTTATGCTTAGGCTGGTGACTTAAGTGTGCATGAGGCAATAGTAAATCAGAAAGCTTGGATAGCAAAAGATTGTGTCAATTTTCATCTGTGTGTGATCGAATTTTGGACATAGAAGACCCTGTGGGTTTCTGAAGGAAAATTGTGACAATTTGCTGCACTTTTAAAGACAATGTGAAGCACTTTTTAAGGAAAGACTGGATGTGACATGTGGTACAGTTGATATGGTGGTGTTAGGCCATAGATTGGACTCGATCTCAGAGTTCTGTTTACCAACCCAATTGATTCTGTGAAGATATGGTGAAGGAGGGATTAGTAAGCAAAGAGGAAAATATGAATGAGCAGTTTGAAAAGTGTAAGTGGTCAGGCTGATAAGGAGTTGAATTTGTCTGAGTGTAAAAAGCAGCTAGAGGAACAAAAGCAAACAATTAGATTAAGCACCAGTTCATGAGAACTGGAAGTGAAAAGTGGAAAATAACATCTCCTGGAATGTGAGTTAAGCAAAGAAGGGTGTGCAGGAAGGATGTTTAAAGGGTAGGACACAGTTACTGAAGCTGGTGGAAAAGCTGAGGATCAGTACCTGGATGCTGCAGCTTGTGGCAAAGGATCTTATAGAACAGAATGTGTAGTCAGAAAGCTGCACCACGAGTTGCTCCTTACGTTTTTAAGAGGTCTTGATTTTGTGCTGCAGTTTTAAAGAAGAAACAGATCCCCAGACACCCAACACTGAAAGGGGCTTTACAAGGGCTGTGATGAGGCTGGTTTTCACTTCTTATAGTATAAATGCAAACATTTTATTTTTGATCAGCCACACACAGCATGACTACACAACCATTAAATACACAAAGAGAATGCTTACTTAACTCTGGTCATTGGCTTGGTAAATGGACATGAAGCTTTTATTGGTCTTTGTATTTTTTGTTGATCACTAATCGTGCACTTTTTGAGTTGTGCTTTACTTGTATTAAATGGATATTCTTAGCTTGACATAGCAGATGAAGTACGTGTGTATGATTGAGCCTTCCTTGGAGTTAGTAGGAGTTGCTTTATGACTGTAGAATGAAAGTCTGTAAGTGTTGGCAGATTCTTTTGCCTGTTCTGACAGTGATCATTACTCTGTTTTGTCTATACATTCCTTATGTTGAGCTGTTAAGAATTTGGCAGATACCATTTATCTCAAATTGCTCTGAACTGAAATAGCATGTTGACCTTTGTTTTCTTTCTAGTAGTTTTAAGACTCATGTTTTAAAAGTGCTTTGGGTGCTTTGGCAGGAAGCCCTAAGAAATAAAGTTGTCTTTCCCTCCCCTCTTTGATTTAGAGAAGTACTTAATTCATGATGGGATGGCACCTTTTCCTGGACAACACAAGGCTGTCAAATTCTTAACAAACCTGTTTTTTCAGATGTGGGTAACATCACAAACAAAACCAGGCATTTGCATGTGCTCCATTTAGATGAACAAATGTCTGAGAAGAGGCAGACCAATGAGAGATGACAAAGGAATTACTTACATGGACTAAAGTGAAATAGGTCAGTTTCTGGTGGAATTCATAAGTTCCTTGGTTGCTTGCAAGTCTGAGGGAGGGCGCTGGCTCTGAGAGTTTCTCATGAAGAAAGCTGGTGTTGAAAAGCTTTGTGTGGTAAAGTCTGTATGGTGATGCAAAGTTATCTAGTGTTTTGCTGACTGCTTGGTTTGTTCTGCAGTTGAAGATCTATCAGAAAAGGAACACCTATTGAGTGCAGGATTAACTCAGCAGCTGAAGCATGTAAATCCTGGCCATGCTGCCATGTAGAAGGACCTTGACAAGCTGAGGAAATGGGCTGACAGGAACCTCATGGAGTTCAACAAGTAGGAATGTGGAGTCCTGCACCTGGGGAGGAACAATCCTAGGTACCAGTACATACTGTGTGTCACCCAGGTAGAAAGCAGAGCTGCAAGAAGGGATGTGGGGGTCCTGGTGACAAGAAGTTGACCATGAACTATCAGGGTGCTTTGGGGCAAAGGTGGTGAATAGTCTCCTGGGCTGCATTAGACTGCCAGCATTAGAATTGCCAGCAGGTAAACCCTCCCCCTTTGTATTTTAGAATGCAAAACATGAATTTAGATTTTGTAAAAAAATGAACAAACAGAAAAGAAACATGAGCTTCATAAATTAATTCTTGCTCATCTGCAAAGCTGTTAACTATATTAAAACTGAAAAGCTTCAGATGGGGATACAATTAATACAGCATACACAAATGAGATTGCTAGATTCACATACATTGTGGTAGCAGTTTCTGCCTTTGTGTAGTGTGTGATGTAAGGACAACAGTTCACTGGTTTACATGGACAGTGTCCAAAGCATTCTGTTGTAGTAAATGTGTTACTGTTTAAGTTCTTGAAATGCTAAGCTTGTGTGGAATTTCCTGGCATTTATTTAAGAAAAAACATCTATAACCCACAAATGGTCAAGATGCTTGAAGTGTAAAAATGCTAAGTCTAAAACCAGTAGGTTACTGTGATCATTAGAGGAATGCTTTCAATTTAAAAAAGAATATACCTCAGAATTATTTAAGGTGCAAAGGACCTTTATGATCGTTGAGTCCAGCCTTTAACACAGCACTGCCAAGTCCACTGTTAAATCATATTCCTAAGCACCACATCTACAAGTCTTTAAAATGCTTTTTGGGACTCAACTATTCTCCTGGACAGCCTGTTCCAATGCTTGACAACCCTTTCAGAGAAGTTTTTCATCATTTCCAAACTAAACCTCCCCTGGCACCACTTGAGGTCATTTCCTCTTGTCCTATCACTTTTTACTTTGAGATGTACACTCACCTCAACTACTATCTTGTTTCAGGTAATTAGTAAATGCCAATGAAATCCAATTGGTTCCCTCTATACCACAATACAAAGGTTCAGTATCAGAAGTCTGAAACCATCATATAAAAAAATTACATGGAGTTGCTTGATGTTTGTTTGAAAACCAGAACATATTAAAAGATGGTCAGAGGAGAACAGGGAGTGGGAGCCTGAGTAAAGGGAATCTTTCCCATGGAGGTGTGCAATGTTGACTGCTTTTTTCTCCTCACTGTTATGTTTTGTTGAGGTTATTGTTGTTTGTTGACATATTCTATGCTTCACTCTTCTCTACTTTGCAGTTGCATTTGAATTTCTTGTATACACTGTGCATTTTATATATGCTGAATGTTCTTTTTACTGTTACCCCTGAACTTTTTGTGCTCATTTCTCAAGGTTGGCTTCCCTTAACCAGTAATTAGCAGTTGCCGAGTTGATGGTAGACTTAAGGCCTCTGATACCATCCTGTGTCTTTGTTTTCAAGGCCTCTCTTATCATGCTATGCCTTTGCTCTTCTATGCAGCTTTTTGTTCTGGGGTCATAGCTAATCCATTCCCTACAGAATAACCAGTTTTTATGGGTATGTATTAGCTGTTACACACACAAATGTAAATTTGTGCATTCAATCTGTGTGTGTGTGTACTTGTATTTATGTACAGGTTTTAGTTAGCTTTGGCCAATTGAGTGATGTAACACTGAATGATTTCACATATGTTTATGTATACTTTTTATGGAATATATGTAGCAAAGGTTTATTGATGTGTGTTATATATAAAAATATTTATAGAAATAGGTATTAGCTCACACAGTTGTCTGAAGCTAAGTAAAAGCCATGCAAGTTAGATGAGTCACCTGGTCTTTAGATAGCTGGTGGTAGGGTTGGACAAGCTAAAACAAAGCTCTGGGCAGGCCAGGACAAGTGCAGAGGGCTGGTTATTCACTTCACACAAGGCCCATGGCCTGTTATCAGCAATGCACCTTGCCTATAGGGTTACACCATTCCCTTAAGAAAGTGCTGTTACAGATATCCCATCTTTCACTTGCAAAGTTAGAATTATCCAAAGGTTCATGGGTAAGTGAACACAATGGGATTTTTTAGAACATGCACTGATCTTAAGCTATTCTGATTAGAAATACTCCCCACTGAATATATAGCAAAAAGTAGCAGGCACTGCACATACCTGTACAAATGACAAGCAGAGGCCTTATGTTTGATATCTAATGAGCAGGGAAGAAATTGCTTAAAGAGTGGTGTCATGTTGCTGGTTAGAATCTTTGTCCTTGGAGGCAGATTTTTTAGGCAGAATTGATGCAGTCTCTTGAAGTGCCCTCAAATATACTTCTGAAAAGAATTTGTTTCTGCAGTTCTGCTGTTCTTTTAATTACTGTGTTGTGGTTTTTAGTGAAGCTGGATCTCCCTTGTAAAATGGATTTGGGTTTCAGTTTGTATTTCGCAGATAACTCTTGTTTGCTTTAAACGTGAGCAGATTTTAGCTTCTGGCATATCATGTTACTGGTGAACAAGCCTGTTCAAAGAACAAACCTAAGATGAGTGGAAAATATGAGAAGGGGGTGAACAATACACCAACAACTTCTTTTAGAGTAAAAAAACCCAGTTTGTCACCATTCCTTAGCTTTTCACACTACTAATAGCTTAAAAAATGTAATTTTCTTTTTCATAAGAGTCCTCCATTGCAGAACTGGTGGTCTGTCGCTTTATATAGGCTTTTATTCTTTGTGTGTCAAATGTATTTCTGATTTGCCTACTTAATGTGGTTTTACTTGTAAGCAGACCAAATTCCAGAATGGTTTTCTGTGCTGGCTACCATTCATCACTTTTTGTCACTTTGGATTCCTGTAACTTTGTGCTCCTATTTTTCAAGTTTCAGCTGTTCTTTTAATGTTCCCCTCTAGTTTCTACATGTTCCCCATCTGCCTTTTCTTTTACTGTTGTGTGATACCTGGTTTGAATCAGTTTTCTCTGACCTATTCTGAGATATAATCTGTCTTGGAATTAATATGGGAGAAAAAGGCTGTAATATAAAAATAGCACATTCTAGCTTGAAGAGGGAATCTGACCATAAATACAACTAAAACTCAGTATTTTACTACCACTATTTGTAATAATTAGGAAAATGTTAGAACCTTTCATATGCTAATGCATCCTCACATCATTAACGTGTTCAGTACATATTCAAGTGTGTTGAAATATTTTTGCGAGCTGATACATAGCTGTAGACAAGAAGAAGGAATTTTTAGGTTTATTTTAATATGCTGTAGGTTTCTGGCTTTATAAAAGTGTAATTGTCGACTTTTATTCTTGAGGACCTAATCCGTTCAGGGTTCACAGGTGGCTTGCCTATACTTGTACATACTTCATGTTTGCATTCTGAATAGTAAAAATGGAAACTTTT
This sequence comes from Trochalopteron elliotii, assembly GCA_024734555.1. Lineage (NCBI taxonomy): Eukaryota > Metazoa > Chordata > Aves > Passeriformes > Leiothrichidae > Trochalopteron > Trochalopteron elliotii. The sequence goes on from JANPWX010000223.1 coordinate 662,983, forward strand.
TTTTTAGAAGGTAGATATTATCATATAGACATCAAGTTTCTAGAAACTTTCTGGATTTGGAGTAAATCCAGGGTAAACAGAAACTAATCCCTCATTAAGTGGTGCATATATGCCTTGCCATCTTTCAATAGTGAGTCTCTTCTGGTGTCCTCCATGGAGAAGTGGAGGTGAGGTATGGGAAATGCTGTGTTTTTGAAATGAGAGTTCCGCAGGAGGAATAAATGGCTACCTCCACTGGCAGGGACTTAAAAGAATAGTAGCAGAATTGAAAATCAGTGTCCTAGATTTCTGTTGCAAAACAGTTGCACAAATAACCCCTTCCCATAAATAATGTAGTGATCTTCCTGGCTTGGCTGCTGTGGATTGCAGCTATAGAATCAACATACACCAGTGCCTATTTTAATACACAAAGTACTCTCTGTCGGGGGAAAAAAAATCTTTACTGGGTATGCTTGATTGATGTATTGATGTTAATGCAGCTACAAGACAAATTTGCAACTGAGGGAGCTAATGTGAAAGATAGATTTAAAGGCAATTTGTATCTCTTAGGCTGCTTTGCTCCTGTATATCTAGGTCACTTAACGTCTTCTGCAACCCTCACTGCTACTTCTTCCAATCAGCAGCTCTAAGAGCAAGTATAACTTTAAAAATTAATGTAAGCTGTTGGTAGGAATTTGACTCGTGCTCAGAGGAAAGATACAAATGGAATTTGAGAATTTCAGTTTTCTGAACTGGTAGAGAGCAGAAGTGCAGTGTCTGTAAGAACACATAAGACTGGAATGCCAGCAACAGTAGTTGCTGCTCTTAGTTGTGTGTTATTTTTTTTGTGGAGTGGCTCTATAAAGGAATTGGTTATTGTGCCCCTGTTACTGACTCTGGGCTGTTGCTGGAAAGCTACAAAACTGCAGCTTAGATTTCTTACTAATGGCTGGGTCCTATTACCTTTGGCTTACTGTGCTTGTATGTTTATCCTCTGTGAAGTTGGTGCAATTAAAAATCAAGAGTTTGCAAATCTGTTTAGCGGATTTTTACTTTGAATAAGAGACTAAAAGCTTTACAGGACAACTTCATTTGTTTGCCCTTCCCTTAGCCTATGCCTTTTCTGATTTTTTTTTTTTTCATTAAATGTGTATGTTTAGGGATGTGGTAGCAAGTTTGATGCACCTATACTTCATAGGGACACCTTTGGTGCTTCTTTGTTGTGTTATTTTTATTGATGCTTCATGGAGTGAGTGGGATGTCAATAAATAATGTGATACAGCCAAATTTTTGTTTCCCAGAAGTTTCCAGCTGAGTCTTCAGGGTTATAGAAAAACTACATAACTATGACTGGTAATTCATACTGTTAAGTTTCATCCTATTTCTGGTACTTAGACTGAAAAAATAGTTGATGACCTATCCTAATCAATTTTCCCTTCCCTAACTTCTTGCAACTTCTCTCTCTCCTGCTGATTTCATCACTATACTTCTATTTCTGTGGTCATTTCATTGAAACATGTACAAAATAGACGTTCTAATATTGCCCTTGAACAGTAGATTTCAGCTAAGGGAAGGCTACATTAGTTGAAATTATGTATACCAGAACTTGAAACATAGACAGCCATTCCTTCCAGTATTCCACTGCAGTTATTTCATGTGCTTCTGCTGCAGCTTGTGCTCCTGGGGTTGGTGGCAGAGGCCCAGAGGGAATGGGGGCACAGAGAGTGAGTTGTGAGTGTGGTGGGGGAGGTTCATGTGATCCTGGTCATCCCTATGAACTCACTCATGACAGATGAAGCCATATCTCATTTGTTTTGCAGGAGGAAGATGTAGTTAAAATCAGAATGTTAGAGTAACTGTTGAGCCTAACTACAATTTTTTTACATGTTTAGATATTCAAGAATTTTATGAAGTGACCTTATTGGACAATCCAAAATGCATTGATCACTCTCAGCCATCTGAACCAATACAGCCTGTGAATACCTGGGACTTCTCCAGCCTTCCAAGCACAACAGTGACATCAGAAACATTGCCAAGCAGCCTTAGCCCCAGCGTAGAGGTATGATATTGAAATCTGTTTTATTCTTCTTGTTGTGACTATTAGTTCGACATTGTTCTCTAAGTTTCCTTCATTTTATAAAATATTAATTTTCAAAGCAAATGTACATTATTAAGATCAATAGTCATAGGGGATTTAATTATTGAAACATTTAATAACATGTATGCATTTTGCTTAGTCAAAAATTTATAAACTCGTTTGTCAAACGTACCATTAAGTGACCATTAAATTGGATTTATGCTTTGATTTTGGAACCTCACTGACGGGTTTAGTATGCTTGTACTCATCCGTGCTTGTGACTCTTGCATCCGTGCTTGTGACTCTTGAGTCATTACTTCATTAATTATTTGGGAAATGTGAGGCTGTGTCTTTCTGATTAGTAACCTTTTCAGTCTGATCATAAGAAATTCTCTGCTACTTTTGTATTTATGCTCTGGAAGGACTTGTTTTTGAAAACTATATGCAACCAGTCGTCACTAGTGAATGGTGAGAAAACTGATCAGGAAAATGCACACTGATGTACATTTTTCACTAAAACAAAATCTCCCTGCTCAGTTTAAACTTAAAATGTTCCTTGAATATTTTCACATCAGAGCTGTTATTTGCCCCCAAAGAGGTGAATCTAGTTCGAAGTGTGCCCTGGAAACTGGCAGCACTGGAAAAAGTGTGTGAATTTCTCAGTAACTGAAGGCAGTGTGCTTTGCTGATCCATTTTCATGAAATGATTGTAGAGCTCAGGAGAAGCACTGGGAGAGATCAGCTGAAGGACTGGTGCTGCAGCCTGTAGGGAAGCTCTGGAGCTTGTACTGCTCAGCAAAAGTGGCTGGATGCCTTAATGAGTGAACCTTTATCTGGGGCTGTTGGGACTGTGTAAGAAGGTTCACTTAGCTGCAGAGCATAAGTGTGTGATGTGCTAATGAGTTTGTACAGTTAAAAAAAATGCTTGTGCTCATTCTAGCTTTTTTAAAATCTGTCATATTGAAGCTAGTATGGAATACATCAGGAATGCTTTAAAGAAAACTGTAAATAAAATTCAAAACTTATATTGTTTTGGAAAGTAAAAAATGGCCAGTAGATAAAAGGTCAGCCAAGTCAGGGGATGAGTTATATACTGCAAAGAACAGCTATTAAAATATCTTTACATGAAAAAAAACTGAGCAGCCTAGGCATACTGGATTTTTCAGGTTTGTAATAATTGAACACTGAGGAATTAAAATTCTAGTTCAACTTGCAATGTGGGAATAGATTGTTTTCTTTGATTTTTTTTGGTGTAAAACTCTTCTGTTCTACTTGGTCTACATAAGGCTTTGCAGGAGGTATTGTCAAATTTGGGGTACCATGGGGTGAAAAAGATGTTTAATTTCAGTGCTTAGAAGAGGTTGACATGAAGGGTCTAAAGGCTGGAAAGAAGTGAGGCTTGGGAAGGTTTGGTGCTGCTTGAAAGAACTGAACACTTAATTGGGAAAGAGAAGTTTCCTGCATTTATAGAATGTGAAGAAGATAATATTTTGCTCTTATACAAGATGTGTTAGACTTACACTATAAAACAGACTTACAAAAACATTTTTCTTAGCACCAGAATAACATAGTACATGGCCAGTGTCCCTTATTGAAGGTCTTTCGAGGCAGCATAATGGTCTTAAAGGGCTTAAATGTTTTGGGGTTTTTTTTTCATCCCTGTAGTGCACCTAGGAGCAGTGTAATGGAATTGAGGATTCGTATCCCTACCAAACCATTTTGTTATTAGTAAATATACTCCAAATTGTAGCAGCCTGGACTTGAAGCACATGTTTGCTGCTGTGAGTTTTGCATTATGATGTTGGCACTGTAGGATGTTTTCTGCTTCCCCTATACAGGAGAAAGGGATGTCTGAAGCAGGGAATAGTGTGTGATGTTAAATCCAGGCTTTGTTATTATTCACTCCCAGCCCCCTTCAGAAACTGTTTCCAGCCCCATACAAGTATAGTGTTGTCCTTGTATCTTTCTATGTTGTACATGAAGGTGTAACTTAATTACAGAGTTGCATCTTTATTTTTTCTCATGTGCAATTGAACTGCCAGGAATCCAAGGCCTTGTCCTTGACACTGCACCAATGACAAAGGGCACATTGTCATGGCAAGGTCACTAATGCACTGAAAGGAAGAATTGCCTGATTTGGGAAAGCTCACCAGAGATGTGAGTGTCTGTTCTCCTGCACTGTTTGCTTCTCCAGTACAGTCTGGTAGCTGTGCTAGTGTTGCCTAACAGAACCTGATATGGTGTGGGTTACTTGGTTATTTTTCTAAGTGGCCTGGATTTGAGCATTTATGACAAAGCTACCTGTCTTCCTTCATATTTTTTGTATTGAGTATCATGTGGAAATCACAGTTGTTTGACTTTCAGTATATGAAGGTCAAGTTTTAGATTTACTTCCAGTATTTAAGAACAGAGCTGCATATATTGGTCTTGATCCCAGTTTGTGTGAAACTGAAAGCAAGCTTTTCTCCCAGTCTCTGTCACTTACAGTAAATGTTACCTTGCATTTCATTAGTTAGAATGCTGTTTCCATGTTAAACTGGGACCTGAACAGATTTGGAAAATGGTATTTTGGTGTTGGTTTAATTTTTGTTTTTCTAGAGTATCTGAATGGCTCAGTTTAGCTTTCAAATATATATGAAAATTGTTACATAAACATATAATCCTGTACATTTTTATCAACCTTAATTCTTTCTTCTTTGAGGTTTTTTCTTTATATACCTGCTAGACAATACTTTTCCCTCAGTATTTTAAAATTTTATAAAAATTACAAGTTTATTTTCCACATACTTGCTATGTATAGTATGTGGAAATTTATATTATAATGCTTAATGCATTTTGGTTTCAGTAATGCTTTTTTTAGCTACTTAGGTTATTTTAAGAAATTATTTTCTATTTGGTTTTAATAAACCCAAGGGCATAATAAATCCAGTACAGCACGTGTTTAATCTAGTGATTTGTTTTGCTTGCTGAAATTTACTAGAGACTGGGGGGGACTTGGGTTTAATGTATCTGATTTTGTTCATAGCTAGCTTTTTAAAAATAAATTCTCACTTTTCAGACTTCCAAGGCTGCTGTCCTGTTCAGTGTTAGTTCATTAACCAGACACAAGCAGATTGGCACACTGTATGGACTCTGAAATTTTTTTAACTCTTATTCTATGTCTTGCCAGGCTGGTGAGTCCACAGGTGATATGAATGGAATGTTTTTTTTCTTGTTTGGACATTGTTAGCCTTTAAAGTAATGTATTTCAACTCTGTTTCTTTTACCTTGTTGATATTTTTTTGCTGTAGTTACTGTGGGCCAAATGAATATTCTTGCAACTGACACTTGAATGCTATATGTGAGAGTTGCTTGAGAGTGGGAATATAATGCTCCTCTAAAGAGATTAAGGATTGAATTACAAGAACTTTCTACACAGCTGACTTTGGGAGTGACTTTTTAGCAATGTGTGCCTGTGTACATACATAGAGTAGTGGTATACAAGCTTAGGTTGCCTGAGGACTCCTCATGGCATGTAGCCTACTTCTGTTTGTTCCTTCCTGCTCCTGAGTCCCAAGACTGGAGTTTGAAATCCTCATAGGTTGTGTATTAGAAAAAGTCAGAGCTACAGATTGCAAGTTTTCTTGCTCACAGCAATCTGTTTTCTTTTCCGTGCTCTGTATTTCCTGGAACATTATTTAACAGTTTTATTTGTTTCAATCTCCAGTACAAAATGATGGAGGGAAAAACCACTAAAAAAAGAGTGATTCAAGACAGTGATAAAGCAGGAAAGGAATGTTAATCCTTTCAATACTAGGAACTAGTTTAAAAGAACAGATGTATGCAATCTGAAAAGGACCTATGGTTCATCCCTTTCCTCGTGTACATTAAATACTGAGCTCAAGTGTGCCTGGCAAAGCGAACAAATGTGAAACAAGATCTCGGCGCTGTGTGAGAGCAGAGCGTGTGCGGGAGGGAGCGGCCTCGGGAGCTGCTTGCTGTGATCTGTGGTGCCATCTGTAGGTGGACACTTGGTGTCTGACAAATACGAGCTGAAACTCGAATCATTGCAAGAAATCTCTGACCTAATTGAGTAATATATTGCTAAGGAAATAGTCTGGTGACATTCTTTTTATCTTTAAATCCATGGGATTTGTTTTAGTATTTTAATTGTTTTAAATCAGGGAAGTTACAATGTTTGCTGTTTAGCTTGAATTTAAAAGTAGCCACAATAATTTGATTTTAGATGTTGAAACCCACCCCCCCTCCCCGAACAATGTCTCAAAGGAAATTTTTTGCTTTAGGACATAGAACTCAATCAGGAGTCTCTTACAGTTGGATGAGGGCACCTTTGCATTTAGTGGGTAATGGTATCTGAAGGACTTTGGTCTGATCTGTGGTTTTCCCCTCTACCTGCACATGCCCATGTGTTTAGTATCTGGCATGTAGAGACTGGCTAGCTCCCTTGGGCCTTTTACCAAATTCTTTTTTCATACAAAGAAAGCAATAGAGGAAGTAAGGAAACAGCTGATATGTCTGCAATTTCAGCTAAAATTTGATGCCAAGGCAGAGTGGAAAGGAAATTTGCTTAATGTCTTGCAATTACAAAATAGCTCAGTATCACCTATGAGGTCAATTACATTGTGAAGGATTTTGACCAGCTAAGTCTTGAAAATCTCAAGAACTGGAAATGCAAAACTTTTCTGGTCAATCTGTTCCAATGCTTGACTCATGATGAAAAAGCTTCACCCTATTTTTGATTGAAATTTGTTTCAATTTATTTGTGGTTTCTAGGGTTTTTCCATCATGCAACATGGACTTGGCTTTGTCTTCTGGCTAACCCCACTGTAGGTACTGGAGGGCTGCTTTTAGGTTCTGAACTCTTTTCTCCCAGCTTGAAACAAGCCCTGCACCCTCATCCTCTCTTTAAGGGTCAAGGCTTCTGAAAACCCTCTCACCATCTTAATTACCCTCTGCAGAACTTGCTCCAGGTTATCAAAATCCTTGTATTGAGGCCCCAAAATGGAATGCAGTGTTCCAGATGCCCTGCTGGAAGTGCCAGGCAAAGGGGAATAATAGTTTTATGTTACTACTGGATGTTTGTGTTACTGCAGCTCTTGTTCACCTCCTTTGCTGTTAAGGCCTGCTGCAGGCTTGTGTTAGCTTTGCTCAGTATCTGTCAATGTGAGTATTTTGAAATGGGATAAAGTTAAACTAACCTCATTTTCTTATACAATGTGGGAATTGTCTATGCCTTAACTTTTTAAAAATTGTGACAGTTTTGTCTTCTTAATAAGATAAGCTCATGTAGTTTGGAGGAAAGAATTTTGGCTGTTTGGCTCCTAGTGCAATGAAAAAATCTGCGTTTAATCAGTAGCAGTTTATATTCAGAATGGAATGGTACATCAAGCAGTTAATCAGGATCTTAGTGGAATTCTTCTGAGGAGATACCTGCATATGTAGAGTGCATTATTAAAGTGCAGGGGGCTCTAATTCTGTTTTTCTGTTTCTGAATTTTAACTCCAATATCTTCACCTTCACTTTACAAATCATCCTTACCTGTTGCATTAACAACTTGTTCCGGTGAAAATCCCTGACCTCTTGTACTTTGTTGAAATACCTTCTTTGCCTTAATATTTATAAAGATTCAGTACTGGTTAGTTTGATGGTATGCTGTGTCTGATTGTTGTGCTCCTTGTTATTGTACTGTCATTTTATTTCAGCAGCTAGTATAGTCCTGGGTTACTCAGGAGCTTCATTGCTTTCTCTGTGTTAACTTTACAGTGAAGAAATGGTATTTGGCTTGCTATGTATTTTGCCTTCAATACTTGAAATCCAGGCTGTTTGTACAAAGAAAAGAATGTAAATCTAGAACCAAAGCTGAAAAAGTCTTCCAGGGGCAGGCTTCTGGTCAAAGTGAATTCAAAAGCAAATAAACAAAATCCTGATGCTCAGTTCAGGATGTATACATGACCAATAAAAAAACTAATTGCTTTTTATACATTTGTAGTAATTACATCTTGCAGCCAGATTCAAAGGTAGCTATGAAAATTATGACATCTTACACTTTTAGTGCTTTCTTTACTAAAGTAGCTGAGAAATCCTTGCAGATATGATAGTGCTTGTACTGAGTCTTTGATATGTCTCCTCAAATACGCTGAGGTTGGGCATTTGACATTCCCTTGTGAGGCTGAGCTGAGCCTGCTTCTCTGGTTACACCTGTGACAACTCTGTGTTGTGTGGCTTTTCTCGTAGAATCCAAGAGCAAATTAGCATTTAAATAACCGCTTTTAGATTTGTGGATAGATAAAGAAATTATCTGCAAAATCAGTATTTTCCAAAGCATGGTTTTCATTTGCATGATTTATTTCTATGCATAGTTTATTTGTGCATGAATTTTCCTTTACTTAGTTATCTGATGGCTTTGTAGATAGGATCTGCCACACTGGAAAAAGAATAGGCCTGTGAAGGTACAAAAAGTGGCTGCCAAACATAACCTGAAAGAATTCATTAGTGATTCAAGGAAAGAAAACCCATTTCTTACCTTTGTGTTTCTCACATGAGAATCATCCTTTGTTTTTTTAATATTAATGCCATGAATAGTGGTGAATAGAAATGCATGTTTTCCTTCTGGCCAGGCTGTATAGAATAGTTGTTACCAGTTGTTACTGAGATCACTTGAAGCTGACAGGACAGAAAGATTTATTTTTAATAAGAATGAATGGCATTGAAAAAAATCACAATGTTTCTCACAAATTCAGTAGAATAATAATTATTTTAATGACTAACAGCACCATGTGAAAACATCTTACTCTTCAGTGCATGAAAGGGTGACTTTTCATGCATTTCATGATTATGATTCAAGTTTCTGTGTGTTCTTTAATATTTTTCTATTCCTTCTAACAATACAATTTAAAGGAAAGAAGGTTCTTAGTTATTTTATTATATTGTTTAATTACAGTAGTTTACTTCTGGATTTCTTACCTATTTCTCATTTTGAAAAACTTTCTTTTGATCTCCAAAATTTAAAACATACTTGCTCATTCAAGGAGTTTAATGATTTGTTTTCAAAAAGCTGTATTATTTTTTCTTATGAAAATGTTAAACCTCCTGAATGTTTGAGTCTTGGTCAATAATTTTTGAACATTTATTTCTTCTATATACAGTATTTCCAGTGAAAAGGCTGCAGAAACTGCTTTTGGGCCAGGAATTACTTTTTTTTATGCATAGTGCTCTTATCTTTGAGTGCTTATCTCTCTGTACACTGTATTTATGGAAACACGTATTGGTTTGCCCCAGAATCTTTTGGTCTACTGGTATGGAATTTTTCCCTGTGTGTGGACATTGTTAGCTGAAGATGGGTCTTGAGAGAACCATGTACAGTTACCAGAAGGACTTTTAATCCATCCTAGTGGTGCAGTGCTTGCTAAAGGGCTCTAACGTACCTTGGTTGTGCATCCTGCTGTGCTTTGTGCAGTGCATGCCTTACCACACTTCAAGCACACTTGTTATGAGGGGACTTTCTGTCTGCTCTGAAGTGTTCAGGGTGCTTGTTCGTGATGAGCAGCAGGATTTCTGATCCAGAAATCCTCAGCAAAGAAATGCCTTTGCCTCACCTCTCTGAATAGGTCTCTTCTACATCTCATAGTCTGCATCAGCAGCTTGAAGGAAGTTATGTCCTTTGCTGTGACAGGACTAATGGCTCTTGGGTCTTGTTGGAAGAGTGGTGGCAAGTAGGAGAGGAGAAAAATGATATGTTAATGATCCTTAGTTCTAAAAGCATCCCAAAGAAGGCAAGAGAACAAAAAATTGAGAATAAAAGTGATGGATTCTCAACGTGAGCTAATTGTAGCCAGGATTAATTTGCAGAAGCTTAATCTAGTAAAAGGTGGCTGAGAGAAATTTCAGTGATGAGTAGGATTGTTAGTCTTTGCCTTTCATGGGCAGAGCATGAGGGACAAGTCAAGTTTCCATGTGCTATTGGGGCTCCTAGAGCTGTTTGTGCAAGAAATGTACATTTGGACTGACTGCACGTCTTGTATTAGTCACTGAAGTCACTAGACACTGGACATGAGCAAAATTACCTAAAAATGCATTTCCTTAGTTTTCTCTAACTTTTTGGATACTTGCACTTAGTTAATTTCTCTGAACCTTACAGTCTTTCCAAAGAAATACTTGGGAAATGCAAGAATTTCTTTGTGAGATACCTTGTGTGCATTCGGCTATGAAAGTAATCCCTCCCTCCCTTTTCTGACACAGGAATTTTTTATCAGCTTAACTTGTTCTTTTTTGTTTTTTTTAAGTTAGAACTTTTAGCTTTCTATCTGGGTTCAGCCAGTTTCAGCAGTCTGAAAGATGCATATTTTTCCCACTGATGCTTTGTAGCAGTGAGAACTTCACCTACATGGTGACAATAGAAAATCTTCTCAGATTTTATAGACAGTATAAAAATGAAAAATATCTCAGGCTTGACTTGGACATACAAGGTAAAAATCATCGTCGTAGTGGTAGAATGGTGTAAGATTGATCTTAAAATTCCACTCCAGTTTGTCGTATAAAATTATCACCTGCCCACAAAAGAAAATGTGTGATTTTGGCAAGATTAATTTCCTTATATACCAGGTCACCCCCTTCCCCCCCCCTCTAGTAGCCCTGACACCCCACCACTTCTCCCAGTATATATGGAAGAGCTGGGAGGAAAGTTGCAGAAAGTTTAAAGGGAGTGCTCTAGATACACAGTATATTCCAGAGTTGTTTTGATGCAAAATACAGTAATTTGTACATCTTGGGGTAGAAGCAAAATGATGCAGATAAGATTTAATAGCTTGAAATTACTAATTGAATTGTTTCAATATAGTTCATTGTTTGCAGCAAAGGTGGTAGTGGGGGACCTAACAGGACAAGATAGTGGGAAGTGAGTCTGTGAGCTGCTTTCAATGCCTCTTGTGGGAAATTCATGTTATGAGGTTCTTACCAGTGTCAGGTTAGTGTTTCAGAGTACACAGGAGGCTGTTTGTGCCCAAGTGTTAGACTTTTCCCAGCCCTGCTAATTAGGCTGAGAAGACAATGCCTGAACATTCAAACTATGCCTTGTCACTGTATTACAGCCTTACAAAAGGAAATGAAATTCTAGGTTAATTCAAGGCTCAAAATAGCATTTCTCTTGCAATATGCATTACTCTTTCCTTGCCACTTTCTTCTCTCCCTGATCTACATGGAATATTCCATTCATTACTGCTTAGGAAATCAGTTATTTTGCAGTCTGCAAATGCTGAAATGACGTTAGAGGAGAAATACTTGTTTGCAACCAAAACTATTTTTGAACAAACGCTTCATTTTAGAAATTGTAGCCAGCTAAGAAAAGCTGAATTGAGATTTTTTGCTGTAAAATAATTTTGTATTGCATTTCATCAAATGATTCCCTGTGATGCTCATGTGTTAGGTAATCCTGACAGAGGAGTATATGAAATAGAATACGAAGAGGTACTTAACTGGTATGGAACAGGATTTGACATCTTTTGTAGAATATTTGCAAGGATACATTTAAGTTTTTCAGGCATAGATAACCAAAATAGGTTAAGAATTTTTCATGAAACTTAAAGCATTTGTATTTTAGCCTGCTGCTTTTTTCTCCACGGTGTTTCTACCTCTGAATGAATCCAAAGGGAAACCTGGCACTCACTCAGCTGTTTTGACTATTAAATAAGTGTGCTTTTTCTCATTTTGTTGAGATGGTGTTTAGCTGTGACTGAAAATAAACCTTTTAAATGTTTGGAAATATACCTGCTATGCTGAAACGATGGATTGCTTGTGCATTGTAACAACAAAGGTAAGACGATAAAGCTTTTGATTAATGCCTACAATCTTGGAAGTTCTTGTTGAATTTTTCTTCCAGTTTTTACTACCTGTAATGAAAATGTCTTGATGCTTTTCTAGTGTTGATCTTTTTTAAACTTTAAACTGCACAGATCGTCAAAATAAATTCTGTAGTTGTTTGTAAGAACAATCATAGATGTTAATGCTTTGAAGAGGTAATTATGCACATATCGAAAAGTGTAGTAGAATTATTTTTTTTTCCCTCATTCTCCAGCAAGGCACTCTTTTATAAAAATTCACTCTTTAAATGTGATAAAATAGTAGTTTGCTTTTTATTCCAGAATAAGACATTCCAAATGATGTTTTACATAACCTTTATCAGGACATGTTTAAAATAATCATCAAAGAGAAGATGATGAATCTGGCAAGTTGTGTTAGGGATGGATATATTTCAAGATACTTTATTATTTTGACATCTTGCTGCTTTGAGATGAAGACACCCAGATAACTCAGTGTCATTACTTCTGTGCTAGGATAAAGTTTTATGTAAGTTTGTTTTTAATGCAGTCCACTTGTAACTGCTAAAGATAAAATCTGGTGCATAAACATAATATATTAGTACTGTGCTTGTGAAATATTGATTTGGTGAGTTTGATTTTTTTGGAGGTTTTATATTTTCCTTCAAGTAGTAAAATTGTTCTGTATTCCTCCCCTTCTCTGGATGTTGAGATAGTTGCTAGTTTAATTTTTTTTTGACAAACTGATTTAACTTCTAGCATTCTTCTGGATAATTTGAAACCATTAAATTTGTTTATACAAGCTTTTCCTTCTCAAGAAGTAGAATAAAATCAAACATCTTTGAGAATATTAAGTGGATTTAATGATAGCTTTTATAAAAGAAAAGATGTTTTCTGGGTTTTTTGACCAAGGAAGCAAAGGTTGACTGGAATGAATGAAATTATCTTGTCTCTCACTAGCAAAGGAGTCTTTCTGATGTCTGAACTGTCACAGTTCTTTTGAAAGTTAAATATACCCTTTTAAAGCATGTTTGAGTGATGATAATTTGTGGTGTTTTTGCTTTATTTATTTTAGAATATTCTCTTTGGTACAGTGAGATTGGAATTGGATCTTGATTGCTTCACTTTGGTTATATTGATATGTACCTTAATTTTATTGCACTTATTTTAAAAAGGCATCAGCAGAGCTGTCATTTTAATAACTAAAGTGCTTAACTTCAGTTTTATTTTGTGCATTTGTTCACTTTCACATATCTACTTGTCCAAGAGCAGAAAGACAATTTATATGGAAAGTTAAGCCAACAGAAAACATTAGGTGAAAAAAAGCATTTTTTTAATATGATTAGCCCAGCTCTGTGGGTGCTCACAGAAATGTTACACAGGAGAGGGAGAGACCATCTCTGCACAGTGCAGACTTACATAGGGTTAGATTGATGGTGAATTTCCACCTGGAGTTATCAGCACTTCATCCTTCCTGCCTGCTTCTTGTGTAGTTTTGGCCTCATTTAATTAAATGCTGCTGTAGTACCTCGTAGCTTCAACTAAAGCTGTTTACTTAAAGTGGGGCTTAGAAAAGAACTGTTTGCTTCCCTGTGTACCTGTGTGTATCTAATTACTCAGAAGTGGCAGTCTAATGAAAAGTACATTCCTTGGTTTTGTGCATAAACCTATATTTCTAATCTCAAGAACAATCAATGCATGTAAGTAAGGCAATTTTGAAATCAGCTTTAATGTGATGTATGATAAGATTAGTAAAAATGCTAAATGCTTCCCCTTTCTCTACCTTGAGTGGAGGCATATTTGAAATAATTCATTGTTACTCTTTATTTCTTTCTAGGGAAGAGAAGAATTTGGCCAGTGAGATGAATTTTCTAGTGGGTTTGAGAAGTCTTTTGTAATTTGATCTTGATATTTCTGTTTTGTTTAATTCAGAATTCAGATTTAGTCACAATAAGTGAACAGGTCCTCAAACTAATTTCTGTCCTGTCTTCAAAGGTTTGAACTGGTTTACTTTGCCCAAATCTAGTGCAAAGAATACTGATTAATACAGTATTTTTTCCTCCTTATGTGGGCACATTGGTTTGATGTAGGTAGGCAAATTTGCATCACTGCAACCATGGATACTATTAAGAGCAGGCACGTGGGCTGAGCTTACAGTAATGATTTTTATTTAAGTCACAGTTTTAAATGAGTTCATGGCACTTAAAAATACAGAATATGAAAAGTCGTTGATTTTTCCAGAAAAAACAATTTTTAGCAGTCATTCTTAACTTTGTTCCATAGTATGCTTCCAGTAAAGCAGTTGAATTTAAAATTACAATGATCTTGAATAGCTTTAAATAATATATCTAGCCTGACAAGTGTGAAAAACCAATTGTTTTGTACCATTTTTATTTCAAAATACTTAGAGGCATCCTGCTTGGGCTGCTCCAGAGCAGTATCAGTATGGTGCAGTCCTTGTTTCTGACAGTAGCCAAACTTCAGTGTTTCAGGAGAGGAGAAATGTATAATGCATCAACCTGTTACTAAGGGAGAAAGGCGAAGGATTTTTTCCTAAGCTGTAAAACTTAAGCTGTGAGGACTCTTAAGTTCTGGGTCTGAGCTCATGATGTGGCTGCAAGGTGCCTGACCACAGGAGCACAGTTACAGCTGGCGTGGCTGAAGTGGGGAAGGTGACACTGACTTGGTGTGATTCCTGCAGCTTTCCTCACTTGCCTGTGCCTTTCACTGCACTGAATTTGCCTCAGCTTAAATGAATTGTGCATAATTGAGTTTGCACTGAAAGTGATCTTGTCTGACCATCTGCTTAAAGAAGGGGCAGCATCAACTTAGACCAGGTCACTGAGAGCTTTGGTTTGGTTTTGTAAGCCCCCTCAGGCTGTCTCAGTTAAAGTCGTCTCTCCTCTGCTATGCACAACAAGGGCCCAGTTTTGTTTTCTTAGTGTCTCCTCTTAGACCTGAGAAGGCTGTTATCAGCTCCAGTGCCTTTCTCTGGGTGAACCAGCCCAGTTCCCTGAACCTTTCTTCACTGTGCTTCAGCTAAGGGATCATTGTGGTGGTTTTCTACTGTACTTGATCCTATATTCCAGGTATAACAAGTGTTTGAAGAAACATAAAGAGAGGTTGCAATGCAAGTTTTAGCCTTCTGTATTACGTACTGCATGCATAAACCTGAAAGCTTCAATTTTGGTAGGACAAAAAATGTGAGAGGCAATTGTGTGAAAACAGAAACAGGGAAAAGCTAAGCTTTTATGTATAAACTTGATGGTAAAATTACTTGGTGGGCCCAAAGGAATTTGTTTTCTTAATTGGAGGAACAAAATACAGAATTTTGAATTTAAAATTGTAGATGAGATGTAAACGAATTATATGGGCAATTTTTACACTGAAAGCTTAAGAAATACTTTCAGTACTTAATAGTATACAACAGCTCTTCCAAGTTGGCACATGTGAATGATGTGTCATAATGGGTTTTGGCCAAGGACTTCATTTTGCTAACACTCCATGTCCTCACTTAAAAGCAAAATGCTTTCCAAACATATTTGATTGGATAAATCATAGTTATCTGGTGAGCCAGTTGAATAATACTAATGGTAAATCATTTCACTCTGCTGTGTCATCTGGTTACAGTGTTGAAGAAAAGGGTGCAGAATCAGTCATAAAAGCTTTGGGAAGTGAAAAAATGGTGCAACTCTAATGTTGGCAGCATCTGCAGATGGTGTGATACTGCTCTTGCATGTCAACTTGATGTATAATGCAATGCCAAAGAAACAGATGCCTACTAGATAGTTGGGAAGTGTCAAAATCAAGGGTGGTTGTCTGCAATCTAAAGGATTGGCCAACTTTCATGTGGAATAGGAGACCAAGTATGTGAGGTATGTTTGCCATGTTGGGTTTAAAGGGTATTTGATAAAATCAGTGAGGAACACATGCTGAGATTTCTGACCTTGTGGTCATGCCAGGAGAAATGGTGTCCCAGCTGCCTGTATTCGTGGTTGTGAACAGCCCTTTAAAAAGTTTGAGGTTTTAATATACAGAATGAACTTAGGCAGAGTGTCATGCTTCTATTCTCTATAGGGCAAATAAAGAAGCCCAGTGCAACATCAGATAGCTGGTGGTTAATTCTAGAGGTTGTAGCTAAAGAAATTAAGAAATACTATGTTTTGGATTCTGTGTATGGAACTGAAAGTGGTTTCTCAGAGTTTTGAAGATGAATGTGTTTCAAGGTGATTACTGATGACACCAAGAGTGATGCAGGTGGCAGAGAGGGGTGATGGAGGAAATGATGAAGGGACCTGATAGGCAAAATCTGAAAAGCTGTATGACAAAGTATGAGAAAACTTAGACTAACTTAAGGCAAATCAGTAGTAGAAGTTTACATTCTTACTGTGTATCGATTACAAGGATGTAATAATCTTTCTGCATTAAACTTCTTTCTAAGGGAGTTCTCTTTCTGTTAACATGTTATTTGATATTCTCCCAGCCAACAGCATTTTAAGACTCAAGAACTTCCTGAGCCAGAGGCACTTGCTCTGTAGTATTCTTTGGCTTGCCCTTATGTGGATTATCTAGTCTCATCAAACTGTACATAGAATATAAACCCAAAGGTATAAAAACTCTCTCTAAATGGCTGCAAGTATACAGGGTTGTTTAATTGATAACCCAGAAGTTAATAGGATTGTGTAGACATTCATGCTGGCATCAGTGATGTTGGTATTTGTTGGAGTTTGTGTACTCCAAGAAACTGGATACCAGGCACCCGAGATGTTTATATGAAGCTGATGAATTTTACATGAAGCTCTTGTGATATTTTGTGTGTTTGTAGTTATTTCTCCTTCTGCTTTAAATGAAAAAGCTGCTAATTAATACTAGAAATAAGTGACAAATGGGTTATATTTGGTTATTGCACAAGGGATTTGGACTGACTCTGAGAACATGGTGTGGAGCATGTTTAGACTGGAGATGCTGAATACAGTAGGAAGAAAGAGAATAACTTTCTGAAATCAATCCTACAGGCAAGACCCCTTCAAACCATTTTTGTAACTCCATTTGCCTGCCTGGAACTGTGTGGATTTATTTCAGAGGAGCTGATGATCATAACCTGAGTAATTTTCCAGGTATTAGTGGCAGCAGAGTGGTGAAGCATTCATTCCTGATCACTTTTGCTTTGCTGACCTTGTTTACTTTGGGAAAAGAATTCAATCTATGGCTTCACGAGTGACTGTAAAACTCAGCTGGTGCTGCTGAGAATGCTTCTACCCCTTTTTGTTCACTGCTCACCTGCCAGGAACCTGGTAGAACTCTGTATGCTTTTCTGCTGGCTACTGAGTGAAAATAGCTCACAGAAGAATCAATCAAGCACTAGACCTATTGAAAGATAGCTGCTGGGATGGAGAGTTGTTAACTCTTGAGCAGTTCAAGTGATTCAGATGCCTGTGGAAAGGCAGGTGAAATGGTAAGACTTAACAGCTCAACACTTTAGGAAGGAGAAGGTGACAAGAGCAGTGATTCTCTCTGCAGTAGAATCAAATTGTTTGCTCAGTTTGGCTCCTGCTCATGGAACTGGACCCTCTGAGTGAACAACTTTGGCATAGTTTCCTGTTGCAATGAAAACTGTGGGAGAAAACAGTGGGTGCATAAACGTAGGGCTGTTCGTAGTTGGGCATATGGTCTCCAACACGATTCCTTCAGTAGACAGAGCTATTTTGATTTCTTGATGGCAAAAACCCCCAAAGGCTTCCTCTCTTATTTGAAGAGAGATTTCAGGGTGGCTGAGCTCTCTGGCTGGTTATCTGGTATGCTGCTAGTCAGATTTATTAGCCAGCACTGTGCTTGATCACTTGTTTTGTCAATGCAGTGCATTGCACCAGGGCTTTGTTAACATGAGGGGTGTTTTTACACTTTATTTGAGGCTTAATCATAGTCTGATGTTTTGTCAGGGGGTATTACTCATACTTTCATAAGTGGGAATAACATTACTTGAATCTCATTCCTAGGACTGGTATTTACCAGTCCAAAAAAGTGAAACTTTGAAAACATATTCAGGTGGAGACCATCACTATTTAAGAGATATTCAACCTTGTTAGGTTTGTGTGTTTGTAAGATATGTTTCTTTGAAGACCATACACTGCCATCCATATCTTGGTTTGGAGGAGGGAAAGACATTATTTAATGAAATTCTAATGCACGCTTAATGTATAACTGAGAGCTGCTGTCTTAAAGGTCAGTGTGGGCAGCAATCATCAGCATTTTCTGAATTCATCTAAATGCCCAACAAAGAATGAACAACCCTTAGGGCATTTTAGTGACAAACCCATATTGCCTGGAAGAATGATTCCCTACCCTCCATGGTTTGAAAACATTAGAACAATAATTACTTCCTTCTTTCAGTCTTTGTGCTCCAACAGTGAGTTTACTTGTGCCACAAATAAGATTTGTTGAGGACATCTTAGCTCTTGTCTTGGCAGGGCTGCATGTGCCAGCCTTCATTCACAGTTCTCTCAAATGTGCCATTGAGATGGAGAACCGCCGCAGACAATTCTCACTCCTCTGGCTGTTCTTTCTTGCCTGTTGGAAAAGTTGTGTGATAGTTGCATTTGGCCACCTGCATTTGCTTTATTACCTGGTGAAGACCCCACTGCTGAGGAGTGCTTTGTTTGCACATTGTGCAGGTGACACACCGCTTTCATACCTTGTATCTCAAACTCCAGAACTTTTCTCTTAAGCAGACTCAAAAGACTCTTCTGACTTTTCAGCTGCTGGGGTGGTGGCTTGACCAAATGTGGTAGCATTGAATCCAGAATGGAACAGTCACTTCTTGTATTCTTGCAAGATTCTTGGGCTTTATCTACGTGTAGGATAGATACCACTCTGTAGATAGTGTTATAACGATGAACTTTGGTCCATTTTTCTCCTGTAATTAAAAGATGGCCTTTCACTTTTGTATGCTCATTATTTTATTCAAAATATGTAGTAATTCAAAACTGTACACATTTGACTTGTAGTATATTCCTGTATACATACATACATACATATTCCTGTATGTTTTTGTAAATGTTTTATCCAGAAGGAGACTTCTTTCTGATTCTTCAGTCTGCCGTTTTTCTCTTTTGGGAAAAAAAAAACAAAACTCCAAACCAAAACCCAAGCCATTCATATGTGGTAAAATTCAAGTATTTATCACGTGACTGAGTCTGAAAAATCTACTGCTTTGGTTGCTTTAGCTTTAGTTCAGTTAATTCAGATACAGTTCTCCTCAAAAGAATTCCAGACTCAAAATGAAGATGTTTCTGTCATAATTCTGCAGTCTGAAGTGATGATGCTGTTGCAGTTCATTTTAAAAAGAATCCCCAACCAAATCACCTTTCTGCTGCTCTTTGTAATTAAATTCTATAATAACAGTTACTCAAGAAGGCAAAAGGAGGACTATTATATTAAGTCTTTCTTACCTGCCGGGTTTCATCTTTCTTCAGGCTAAGGAAATGGCAAGGGAATACTTAGTTAATTTGGTGATCTAACTGTGTAGTTAACTTAGTATTTAACTTAGTGATCTGTTATTAATAACTGCACCTTAAAAGCTGTTTGTAGAAAAATTCATGGAAATAAATGTCACTTGTATGATGAGAAATGGATCTATTTCTTTATTTCCTAACTTTCTAATAGATTGTTTACAGGATCTGATGTACACAGCTGGTTTTAGGCCAGGAACTATAATTCAGGTGACTGGAAAGAAGTCTGTCATTGGGCTATAATTTGCATGGTCTTTATAACTCTGTTCCTGATCTTATTTTGATTGATTGAAATACTCATGGGAGGCCATCAAGGTATTCTGAGGAGATGGAAAAGTTCTGTTTTACAGTGTGTTATATAAGGGCCACTGCAAATTGCACATACACAGCTGGAAGTACTATTAGAGCAGGGAGGGAAGTGGTGTCTGGGAAGGACACCAGGGAAAAAAAGGCTGGAAGAGTTTGTCTTGATGGCTTAGGGAACATGTTTCCAACTCAAAAGATGGTAGTGACTTTTCAAATGAGATGATAATGAAATGGGAACAATAAGAATTAAGCCAAAATAAACTAAAGCTGGAAATCAAGAAGATCCTTGCTGCTAAAGTAATTAGTTAATAAAAGACTTCTATAACAATAATGTAGATAACACGAGCTCATTATGATACAGCTAGATGATTTTAAAGATCATATTAAGTTGTTTATTATGTGTTTAGGTTGTGTGAGAGCCCTAGCAGAAAAATGTCTCACTTTGCATTTTGAATGAAAAGCATCAGATTGGGTTGGATCCAAAAATAAGGATTTTTAGTAATCTCAAATCCTTTAAGCACCATTTGTAGCATATTCTAATGTATCTCTGTCACAGGGATTGTAAAAGTACATATCTGATAACTCTAAACAGGAAAGCTAATTTCAAAATAGGATTGTTTCAACTCTGTGACTGCTAACTGGCAATCTGAAAACCCTTAATTTTTCTACCACTAATTAAAATGTTTCTTCATCTGTTTATTCAGGGACTCAAATAAAATTTAGGTTCTGAGCATCGGCTCACCAGTGTTCTGCAGTTTATAAACAGCACGTTGAAACAACTTGGGCACCAGATTGTGAATGTAACAAAGGAAATGAAAACCTTTCTGATTGAATCAACTTGTTTATTCCCTGGTTTTGTTTTTTAGTTCAGATCTCATGCTTGCATATCATAGTGATTTTTTTTTTTTGGACTTCATAAAGAGTGAAGTGTGCTTCTGTAAAAGGAGAACTTTGGAAGCAGGAATACACTCTCGTCTTTAGTGGTTTGCATTCTTACCTTTAAAGGCTGCGGTTACAAGCAGGGAAATGCTGTCGACTGGCAGTGGAGAACTGCTGCCCTCTGCTGTGTTCAGTGTGCTTTGCTCACGTTAACAAACCGGGACAATGCAGGATCTGCTTCCCAAAATTTGCAAAGCTTCTTTATCCCTCTGACATTTGAAGTATGCGAGGATGTTCTTCTGAATGGTAGAAAGAAGTGAAGTGTTAATTATAAGTTACAGAGCTGATGTTAATTTGTAGAGTTGCTGATTATGAAGCGGTAAAATCTTATTGATATTACATATTTTTTCTATATTCCTATATTATTTTGGAAATCCCTTTATATAATTAATATTCATCCACATCTCTCATACAAATATATGTATGTGGTAATTTTTATTAAAATTGGATTATCCCAGCCTTCAGTAGCCTAGTTAATGATTTTCTGTAATATGAGAATGGACAACACTAAACCATTTTCATTTTGGTGATCTCTGTTTTTTTCATGAAATGTCCTAAAGGGCTTTTGAAACTGGCAAGTATTGTTTGTATCTCTTCCTTTCTTAATTTAAACTTGTGTGTCCTCAGCAATCCAAGTGCTGTGAAAGTGACTTCAGTTCTCTGTGATTACTTCCCTTACAGCATCAAATAAACGTACAGGGAATGTGAAAACTTTCTTGCCTGCATTCTGTGTTGTATAGCTTTGTTGGACACTGCCCAGCACTGCAGTGCACAAATGCATTAAGCTTTTTGTAATTTTCAATCCCTTTGCTTTTCCCCTTTCTGTTTGTTGTTCTATCAGCCTTTCTTTAACCAATAGTTAAGATGCCCAGGGGAAGCCTTGAGTTGATCTGAATCTCTGATGCTCTGGTAGTAGGTGATGCAATTGAATTCTTCAGAGTATGGGTACTCCTTAAAAATGGAACTGGACTTGTGGGTAAGCTTTGTGGAAGACATTCTTCACTGAAAGGACAGTTGGGCATTGGAATAGAGAGCCCAGGGAAGTGGTGAAATCCCCATCCCTTGAAGTGTTCAAAAGGCTCGTGGATGTTGTACTGGGGGATATGGTTTAGTGGTGAACATGGTAGGGCCTGGCTAATGGTTGGACCTGATAAACTTTGAGGTCTTTTGCAGCCCTAGTGATTCTATTTGGTGATGGTAAATGAAGGACAAGTGCACACCTCAGTTGCTGTCCCACTCCTGAGATAGTGATTACATATTTTTATTAGACCCTGGTTTGTTGATTTGTTCTGCTCCTTTTTGATTTGGTATTTTTGGAAATGAGTTTCTTTTATTTGCTTTCAAACATCTGCCAGGTAATTTAATTGTCTGCTAATGCCTGTGTTGTCCTAAATAGTTAGCAGTTGCTTTTTATGTGCCTTTTCTATGCCATTCATCTTTTCAAAGATTAAGTGTCATATTCCCAACTCAGCTGCTTGCTTTTTGAAAGATGAAGAGCTTTGTCAGTTAAGCTTCTCAAATAGAAGCCACTGAGTATCTTTATCCTTGATGTTATTCCCTGTAATTTTTTTTTTGTGGCTTTTATCAGATGAGATGATCAGAAATGTTTCCAATAGGCAAGATTTATGATTCTCTCAAAACTATACAGGGAAGTAATACTTTCTGTTCTTTTCTTTTTTCTGAGTTAGTATTGTTCCACTTGGTGATGTAAAACCCCTCTATAATTTTAGTTGAGGTTCTATTTTCTAGGTGTTTTAAAGGCAGCAGAGGGGGGAGGAAGAAGTGGAGAATGACCTACATTAGCTATAACATGCTGTCACATTCACCCAGGTATTTGGGTCCTAACTGAAGTAATTTCAAAGCTGAAGTAGGTTGTTATTTTCTATAGCATCTTGCTAAAACATGCTAAGAAGAAATACTGTTTTGAACAGTTGTGCAATTAGTTTGCCAACAGCTGCTGGTGTTTTTTAAGGAAAGGACTGGTGCTTGCCAGGACTGTTGTCCTAGATTCCTGCTGAAATGCTGTGGTTTAGAAACCTGTATTAATATGCAGGAGCTCTGGGGTTGATAAGTAGCATTGGGTCCAGGATCAATATTTTGCAAGTTTGCTTGTTGTCTGGGAAATGGCACTTGGTAATAATAAAGTATTTAATGCATCATTGCTTGAATTCATAGTGAAGTTTGGGTCTAATTTGACAGTAATTTTCACTGTAAGAATAAGTATTTTATGGTAATAAGCATTTAGGCAATTCAACCTGCTGTAAGAAAACATTATTTGAGATTCCTTTGTGGAGCTCAAGTTCAGATCAAGTAACAGTCCCCACATTTCTTGCTTAAGCTGTTCTGTCATGGTGATTCAGTTGTAATTTGTGGTTTCAGTTTTTAAAGCTGTAACCTTCATCTCCTCCATCTATTTTTCAACTTGTTAATTAAGGTATTTTCTCCTTATTTGCAAGTTTTGAAACTGTTACTGCACTGGTATAGTGAGTACTACATAGGAGAATGAATCTGCTAAAAGCAGCAGAAATACTTTCAAAAGTACTTTTTAAAGACTGGAGAGGTGATACTAACTCACTAACAGTGTCAGTGCTACCCTAAACTGCTTATGGCTTCCCCTCAGCTCTCCCCTTTACCTACTAGTTTCCCCGGAGGTGGCAGAAGAGGCAATGACCTGCAGGCAATAACAGCCTTCCTTACCTGTTCTCATAACAAAGTGTAGATCACCAGCACCCTTACCACCTGGATTGGATAGAGATGGCAATTGTAGTCCTTCCCATAAGAGGATTTGCATTTTAAGATGGGGAAAGTGATGGAGTTGCAGTGAATTAAAACTGTAGGCTAGCAAATGCTTTTATCCATTGGAGTTAAAAAGTAGCATTATGAATCTTGTTCCATTTAGAGGAAAGTATCATCTTTGGTTTTGAAATGTTTAGATTCATTAGAATGGTGTAAGAAATAAACTATTGGCATTTATGCTTGAAGCATTGTGCCAACTTTGTTGTATGAAAGTCTTTTTGAAAACAGTTGTTATAGAACCCAGTGAGAGTCCTCTATGTCTTCAGAACTGGCAAGTATTTGAGTATCCACAGAACAGCATTGCTGCTGAGATTCCGTCCTGATCTCAGCAGATTATTTTATAATTGAGATGTGATCAGTTTTCCCTGTTTTTAAAACAGCAGGACTGAAGGACTGAGTTGTGTTTGTCTCTGGGAACAACCTTCTCACTGTCTGCAAGCAGGGAAAAACCCCCACTGTCATTAGCATTGTGCAAGCACTTCATCTCCTGGCTAAGAGAGGTTGTTAGCCTCATCTCTTTTCTGCTCGGCTGCTTTGATGTAGCACCAAATATGTCAAATTGCAGTCTCGTCTTGATGTGGTGTTAAGCAAGCATGAACAGCAATTGAGATGAATCTGGAGTAGTTTGAGGCTTCACCAGATAAAAGATGTGTATTATTAATATATTTTCTCTCACTCATTTTCCCTTGTTTTTTTACCAGTCTGCCCTTATTTTGTTCAGGGGAGGCACAGATGTTTTATTAATTCTTTGTGAATTATTCAGCAGCAGATCTAATTTTTGTGGCTACTCTGCATGGACCATTTAAAAGGTGTTCCACTACTGTAAACTGCTTCTTCTGAAGGGGCTCTTTCAAAAAGATATGATGGGATGAATCAGATTGAGCAATTCTACAATAACGGAAGGATCTTCATATGTTATCCATACTGGAATAAGCCTTAAAAGTGTTGTCCTGCTTTCCTCCCATCATATTTCCCCTCCAACAGTTCCTGCACAACAGTCTTAATCAGGCTAGCCTTCTGTTAAAGCCCACTAGGTGCATGAGGAAAACCATGTTTTGGAGGATATGCTTAGCCTAGTCAGCCTAGGTCCTACAGGGAATAATCCAGAGTGAAATTACATCCTTCCTCCAGCCTGGTCTTGACACTGTGGAGAGCAGTTCCAGTTAATCACACCCTGCTGGATTTAATCTTTCCCACTGAGTATAGCCTTGAGAATATAAATTTGCTTGGCTGATAATTACCACTTGAGATTAGAGTCCATCCACATCAAATACAGACTGGGTGAAATCTTCATTGAAGGTGTGGGGAAAAGATGAGACAAGACTCTAAAGCTTTTGGGTCTTTCAGGAGGGCTTTTATACTTAAGCAGTTTTATCTTTGTGATTCAGTGACATTGTTCACCAGAAATCTTTTTGAGAGTTCCATGGAACATTGAGGGCTATATATGAATGCTGTTTTTTCTCCTGTATGGACAGATGGAACTAACACATCAAAGGCAGCTTTAGATTAATCACATATTTTACTCCAAATGATTTCAGTAATGTTTTTCGAATGCAAAGATCTCATGGTTTTTAATACTAAAGGACTTTTCAGGCCAGACTGGTAGCAGGTTTGGCTGGGATGGAGTTAATTTTCCTCTCAGCAGTCCATATGGTGCTGTGTTTTGGATTGTGACAAACTGCTGATGAACATGCCAGTGTCTTAGCTATTGCTGAATAGCACTCACACCGTGTCAGGGCCCTTTACATTCTCACTCTGCTGCCCTGGCAAGTAGGCTAGGGGTGGGCTAGAGGTTGTGAGGGGATACAGCTGGAGCCTCTGACCCAAACTGACTGAAGAGATACTCCATATATTTTACTATCTTGCTTAGCAATAATTTAGGAGGAAGTGGCTGTTGCTGAGGTTGGCCATTGATCTGCTGGTGGTTAGTGATTTGGCTTGCCTTACTTGTATGTGTGGATTGTTGGGTTTTGTTTTTTTATTATTTCCCCTTTCACTTATTTATCTTGACCTATGAGGTTTCTCCTCTTGATTTTGCCTTTCTGATTCTCTCCCTCATCCCTCTGGGGAGAAGTGAGTGAGTGGCTGGTTAGATGCTTACCTGTCACCCAGGCTCAACCTACCATGGGTTGGTAAGTTTCTGCACATATTAAATATGTTTGAAGCAATGTAATACATTCTGATTTTAGGAATTTTCTGGTTGAGTTCTAGTCTAATCACAGTACAGTCTATTCAAAATACAGCAACTTTTTTTTCTCACTGAGATGTTGCTAATATAATGAAATAATTCCCTGTGGTGATTTTAACAGGTCAGATAGACACCTATCTGCTGCATGTACAAACTTTATTGGATCAAACTTCCAAGTGTTGCAAAAGGAACCATTTATTTTCAGTCATTTCCTAGTCTGTATGGAAGATGTTCTCCTGACTCTGGTGGTTTCCAGCTAGGAAAAAGTAACATTGAGTTTTGGCTTTGATAGTGGTCCTGCTAGCCAGTTCTCATTCTCAGGAACTTGTGTGAAAACTAAAGATGTAAAGCATACTCCAGTAGGGCTAAAATACTTTCAAAACATCAGAAGAAAAGGAAGATATTTCACTCAGGGCATGCAATGGCTTCATGCCTGCCTTAGAACACATGACTACCTGTAACTTTTTGTCAAGGTATGCTTCTGTTTTAATATAAGCTCCTATATAGCATTTTGCTAGACTTTCCCCCCTTTGATATTCTTAATCCCTTTCTCATTCTATAAATTCTGCTTCTTGTTGCTTAGGTAGCCTTACCCCTCTCACTTGTTTCCCCTTCCTGTGGGTGGGAATTTTTTGGTGTTTATTCTGTGCTTGCTACCTACTTCTGGGAAACTTGCACATGATTGATATCCTCAGAGACCTCTATTCCTCCAGTCAGTTTGGCTGAAGTTAAACTGTAGTGTTTAACTTAGAATTACTAAGAGGCAGGGACTGACAGATGAGTGATATGATTAAATATCTTTGAAATCACACTTGGAATATGTAGGACCTCTATTCAGTGGTAATTGTCAGGAAAGTCTGTTTCTCATGAAGTTTTGCTTCTGAACACTCTTCGGTCTGTCACCACATATTTTGAAGCCTGATTATTTTTGCATATAGAGGACATGGTAATGCAGACACCTCTGGGTTCTTTCTCCAATGTGGTATTATATTTTGCTCTACTGTTTTGGGCTGAAAACTCCTAAAGCAAGCTTATACTATACGCCCATAATGATGGTCATTCAGTTGGGAAAGGAGACAGTCTTGACTGTTTTTTGGCTTGACTTATCAAGGCTTATGAAGGACCTCATTGGAGTGATGTCCCAGATCTGTCTTACATGTAACAATTTAAGACTTGGAATAAACTGGGAGAATAATCACAAACACCCACTGAAGAGTTTCTATTCATAGGACCTGTTCTGGGCTTAAATGCCATTGCAGGGCAAGTTTAAAAAACAAAAAGACAACTATTAATCAGCTTCCTCTTTCCTAAGTAACATTTCATGTTCCTTCTGAAGGTAATGAGGCTGTGGTATTCTTCAGGGTTTTGGAAACTCAAGAAACAGACAGAGGTATTCTGTAAATTTTTATATGAGAATATTAAGCTTCTTAAAAAGGACATGCACATCAGTGTTCTGAGCTGGATGTGCAGCAGTGACTGCTCTGCAAACATGTTTACCTGCCAAGCTCACAAAAACATGTTTCTAAACCATGGAGACCTGCTAAAGATGCCCTTTAGAAGGGGAATTTCAGCTCACAGTGTTTTGAGTTTATAAACCTCTTTGCCTGAAAGAATCGTGCAAAAGATTTTTTGGCAGTTTAGAAGCATGCAGGAACAAGCAGTATATTTTTTGGCTACTCTCTCAAAATTGACTTGGATGGTCATCTGATACTTCAGGGAGCAAGAACTGCAGAGCCAAAGAGCTTCCTGGGTGCTGATGAATGCAGTTTGCACCAGACATCAGTTGTTCTCACACTAGTGTTCAAATTTCATTTGCCTTATAGAAATTGCTTATAAAATTACTACTCCTTGGGTAAGAAATCATTACAGACATTACTTCAGAGCTCTGTGCTGGTATGGGGTTACCTTAAACCAGCATCCAAGCTGTTTTGCAGAGCTCTTTTTCATTTTGGAATTCTGTGTACTCTCTAAAGACCTTACAGACTATGATTATGCAGATTTATTAGTTTTAAGTAATTTCAATGATAAAAAGTGTATTAAAAAAAAAAATGGGTTGTATTACATATCTCAGAAGTGTACCAGCTCAGGCTTCTGGAGAAGGGGCACTTAAGCTTGAGTCCCACCAGCTTGACAGGTGCCTGCAGTGGTACTTAAGGAACATGCTCTGTCTTGAAGGATTATGAAGCCTTTTCCCCTTTGGTCTGGCAGTCTGAACAGTTGGTACATTTGTCAAGTTAGACCTTCACTACTCATTTCATTAAAAGCTCCAGGTCTTGCTGCTTATGAGATGGCTGTTTCCTAACCTGTGTTGTATTGAGGATACAGGTGGAACACATGAATCGATGACATTGGTGCTACTTGTGTTTCATCAAGAATAGTTGGCAAGTGCTGAACTGAAGCATTAAGTTTCTATGAAAGTCTCACAGTGTGGTTTTTTTTTTATGCTATATAGCTCTCTAGCCAATATTCTTAGTGCTCAGGGAGACTTTGAAGTAGGAGCTTTCTTATTTTAAGACAACAAAATTTGTCTTGCTCACTAATTGAAGATCATAATGATGTGGGTATTTTTATTGTGCATGTGGGAGCCATACATAAAGATGGGTTATTGCCAAGTAAACATTCAAACTAAATGTGAAACAATTCACTATAGGTAGTGTTTTTGTAAGGATGAAACCAGTTATTTTCACTTAGAACACTTTTGAGGAAACATGAAGATGGTGAGCTCTGACTGTAGGAGCTTTTATGTGATATTACAAAGTACAGACTAATAAATTGGCAGTGAGAATTGATAGGTAGTTAAGGTCATATTCTTCTAATTAGCGACTTAGTCATTGTGGTACTACATTATTTTTTGTGTTTTGAAATGTTAATTCAACCTTCAATTTGAGTCAGAGCAATAATTAAGTGTGGATATGTTTCTGTAGGGCTCAAAAGTAGACTTGGAAACCTTCTGTTTCATATGTTTCTTTATATGAGAATATACTATATGCTCATATTTCAGAAAGATTTACGTAAACAGCTTTTTTTTTAAAGCTTTTGAGCATAAATAATTGTTTTGAACAAGTGAAACCATTACAGTTAAATCTCTAGATTTGTTTAGCAAAATATGTAAGAACATATTTTAATTTTATAAGTTTAAATATTGTATTTTTAAGCTTGTGGGG
Source organism: Trochalopteron elliotii (assembly GCA_024734555.1). Classification (NCBI taxonomy): domain Eukaryota; kingdom Metazoa; phylum Chordata; class Aves; order Passeriformes; family Leiothrichidae; genus Trochalopteron; species Trochalopteron elliotii. Next base: position 691,752 of record JANPWX010000223.1, read on the forward strand.
AGGCAAATGTGTGAAAAGTTTCATCTTTGTATGAAGGTCAAGTGATTTTGTAGTGTGACCAATTTATTTATCTACAGCTGCAAATATATGGCTGAAAGAATCAGATGCTTTATGTGCACTTCATCAACAATGTTGAAGTAATTGCCTGAAGTTACTTAAGCTTTCTCTTCCTTGTTGTATCTTACTGATGGAATCCTTTGTGGATGTGTAGACTGTATCTTCCACTTATTGATTCTTCTATGCCCGTGGCACATTAGAGCTTATATTTTCTGCATCACAAAAAGCTATTTCTGCAACATTCAAGAACTGCTTTTGGCTCTTTGACTTTATTTGTTGTCATGAAATTGCCATGCATTTGACTGTGTGTTATTTCAGTGAGAAATTATGTTATTACAATGCGATTAGAGGTATAAAGTAAGATGGATTGTCGATCCACAGTGCATAGAAAAGGTTTTGTGGGATAGGAACATTGTTATGTTTGGCAAGAGACAAGGCTCTGTGCCTGTGTTCTTCCCCTTGTGCAATGTTCCACGTGTGGTGTTGGAGTATGTGCTCAGTTGTGCTCTGCCCTGATTCTTCAGTCAGGAGTCCCTTTACTGGGACCCTCAGCCAGCAGAAGGAACATAAACATTTATATTAGGTTCCTCTGTCAGCCTTTCTACTTAGGGCTACCCTTGAATATTCTTGCAAGAAAAACATAATCTAACTTAGCTAGACAAAGAAGGTGCATTTTTGGTTTCTTTACACTCTTTTTGTTTGTTGTGACAATTAAGTTCAGGGTTAGATATTTTCCTTTGGTCCTGCCCATACTATTGCACTCATATGCAGAAGATGATCTACTGTGGGAAATCATGTCTAAGGCTATTTGGTGAAAAATTGCAGGTCACAGCACATGGTGGAAAGAACACTATGCTTATTAATATGGAAATACTGTCATCGGTAATCCTTGGAGAGTCTACCAAGAATGAGGTCCTCATGCAAATGAAGTTTATTTTGAGGTTTACTGTGGGCTGAGTTACACATTTCTCTCCAGACATCTTGCCTTAGTTTTGGTTTCATCAATCTGCACATTTATATAAAGATGACTGTCTCAGTATAATTCATGAAGTTACTAGTTTCTGAGCTGGAAGTGTGGATGCAATTTTACACTACACTAAACTTGCTACCTCGGGGGTGCTTATCAGGTAAACCAAACCAAGTAAAAGGGAGATGACAAAAGGCTGCACCAGGTGTTAACTTAATGAACAGTTATGTCCTAAAGAGAGTTCTTTACAATACTGCCTAATGCAATAAAAAATAGAAATGCTGGCTACTGTTATTTTATTGAATTTTTTGCAAAGGCAAGTTAGCTTATGGTACAAGAGCAGAGTAATTGCAGAGGGCATGTTTTGGATCATTTTCATCAATTTCTATAATGCAATTTATTAAAATACATGAATAGATTGAAATCCTGCAGTTACCCTCGGACTTGCAAAAAAGGAAATAATGTTTGAATCTTATAGGGCTTGATTAAAAAACAAACCCCAGACAATCCATTTAGAATTTTTGCATCTTAGATTTGTTAGCAGACACCAAAGAACAACAAATTCTAAGGAGACTATGACAGTATTTACCACAGTTCTAAAGAAAAAAGCTTTTTTCTTGAACTCTTTTAAGTGTTCACATGTACAGTTGTTTGAAATCCTTTACCAAGAACTCTTCATAATCAAATTGATGCCTAGTCCAGATTGTTCATGATTTCATAGTGCTAATGGGGAAAAAGAGCAGTTTGTGATTTTGTGTTGAAGTTGGAGAGTATTCATGTATTTCTGTACTGTTTCTTTATTACTTTTCTTAGACCATTAGTAATTTTACTCAGCAATTAAGGACCATTTTTTTGATGTATCAAATAACCTTGAATTTTTAATGTGTGAAAATGAGGATTAAATATCCCAGAGCCATTCATTTTGTGGTCTGCTGACACTTCCTTGAAAAAGCTAGTGTAAACTGCAGATCAGCAAATTCCCTGCTGTTAGGCTTACAACGTCCCTGGTTTTATAATTACACACAGCTGATTTTAAAATGGGTTTTCACATGCTCATTGGTGCAGTGCGAAAGCACCTTGCAGGAAGCGTTGGGTTTATCTCTATCGGGCCGTGTAACGAGTCCCTTGCTGCAACATCTCGCCCCTCCCCTAAGCAAGCAGCACACACTGAGCAGTGGCTCTGCTGGAGTTGCTTCTGTTTTCATGGAGGAGATAGCAGTCCTTGCACTGCAGCAGGTGGAGCTGCCTTGGATCTAACCCGAGCTTCTGGCTGAGAGGATCTGAGTATTACTTTGGGCCGTGAGACAGTTGTCACTTCAAGCTGGCGCTAACGTAATTAAATATAAAGCTGACTCAAAAATTTTAAAAATGGACCCAGGATTTTTTCTTTGCTTTTTTTATAAGATCTGTTTTCTAACGTGAAGCAACATTTTTCCTGAAGGATTCAACCTATTTATATAAAGGCTTATTTTTGAACACTATGGACCTAGATTAAATGTCAAAGACAGGCAGCAAGCAGCGCTTACAGAGGCATTTTTCTGGAATCTCAGTCACGGATCGATTGAAGTGCACAGGGTCTGAAAAAATGTCTCCTAGCATAAAAAACTTGGATTGTTTTTCTCCGATGCTATGCCACTGTAAAGTAGCATGTACCAACAACACAATATCTTTAATGTTTGGATGTAAGGTGGGTCTATAAAAGGACTTTCCTGGAAATGTAAGCTGCATTTAATGAATGATTGCCTTTGTGTTTAATGTAACTGTACCTTAAATTTCTGGTTAAATTAGTGTGTGTTTTGTTCCATGCCTTACTCAATTATCCGAGCTCTTAGTGATGGTGACAGAAGTAATGAATTATCATGCCTACTGTTTAAAGATCCCTTTGAAAAACATTTTGAATTTACTGAATGCCGCATGTAAAATGTCGTCATTCTTCATTAATCGGCATTAATCATCATGTAATCAGTTTATTGCACTTGGCTTTCATTTTCTTCAGCTGTAGAGAATTAAATACACAGGAGACTTGCACTGAGATACAGGGCTGGAAATGCCTCCTGACATCATTTTGATGGAAGCAATTGTTAGTGGCAGGTTTGGGTTTAACAGTGCCCTCGGGCATTTAGTCATTTTAGGACTACATCAACTGTTTAGGTTTCAGAGGAATAAAACATATATAATTTGGTAATCATCAGAATGATAAACAATATATTCAGTGTTGTGTCAAAAATATTTTTTTAATTTCTTTTCAGTAAAATTAACATGCAATGTCAAGGATATGAGGAGAATGTTAAGTACTGGAAAGCCACTTTAAAATTAAAGGAATATGTGTATGAAGTTACTTTTGAGGCAGAAATTAGGAAATCGTTCTCTCTAAAACTTTCTTTATATATTCAGGGTTTCCAAGTCATGTTTTGTTATTTTTAACAAAAGATATTTCAACTAGATTTAGTTTTATAAAGTGGGATCAGTTGTGTGTGTACATATATACTCACACATATGCATGTGTGATGCATTTATATATACATGTATATACACATATATGTATCACAAAATCTTGGTGAATAGATGTCACCCATGTTGGGCGGGAATAATCTAAATTTTTATGGCTCTTTCATAGCATAAATATTATAAAACTTGAAGTTGAATGCTTTATTTCCGGGAGGAGGACTTTGCCTTGTTTTGAGTCTGCTTATCCTTCCTGTGTCCAAAGCATTTTTCAGTTGGAAATATGTGCCTATTTATGGATGCTGTTTGGAAACTAATTGATATAACATTAAGATTTCTTTTCTTCTTTTTCTTTTTTTTGTGGAACTGCACACTCCTTATAAATAAGATAAGCTCACGGTTTAAACAATGAATTTGTGAAGAAAGCCGTGGAATGAATATCCTCTCGGGCTGGGTTTTTCCCGTCGAGCCGCAGAGCGGGGACGCCGTTCGCTTTAAGGGCACACGGAAAGCGCCCGGCCGGCGCGCAGGCTGCGCTCGGGCCATGTTGTGGCGGGGCCGAGCCATGGCGGCGCTGCCCTGCGCGGGGCGGCCGCCGGGGGGCGCTGCGGGCGCGGTGCCCGGGCCGGCTTCGCCCTCATGGCGTCCTTGGGCTGCGCGCCGGGCACCGGCCGTGGGGCACGGCGGCCACAGCCTCTTCCGAGCGGGATCGCTCGCCAGGGCCGCCTTTAGGATGTCCTGGGCTGTGTGTGCACAGGCTCGAGTTATCTGCGAATAAACACGCATTGCTGTTAATCCCCTCTGGGTACTCTACGTACCACCCACCTTGCCCCTCTCTGCTCCCTGCGTCCCAGCAGAGTGGAAGGTTTTCTGTTTAAACAGGGACTTGCTGCCAGTGCAGAGGCATTTTGCACCAGGCACTTGTCAGTTTTTGAATAAAAGTTGTAGGGCTGGATAGTACTAAAAATAAAATGCTCTTGTTCTCTGAGGAGATACAGCCTTTGAATACTGAATAAATATTTTAATGACAATGTGAAACAGTAATACAGGGTACCTGTACTAGTCCTTCATTTAATGAAAAAATTAATCTCACACAAGTGATCACATGAAAATAGTCTTTTCAGTTTTCTGTTTTTATACCACATGAAAAGAACTTTCACAATTTGAATGTTCCTTCTTTATTCTCTTTTCCTTGGCCTTCTGGAATGGGTGAACTTTATTACAAATATTTCTGGAGTTTTTGTAAATGTGTATACTTATCTTCAATTCTTTTATTGTTCGTGGGTGTCCATGACATGAAGCATTACATAAATAAGTTTAACACTATCTGTGCATTTTGACATATGATGGAACACTGTGACCTAAATAACCATGTTATGAGCAGTTATATTCAAGATACAATGTCAAACTGAAACTGTTCAAGAAGGGTGAAATGCCTTATGTTTTTGTCACAGCTCTAGTTATTAGAGAAAACTTAGTGCTTTTATTTGACAATGAAGCAGTTAGTTACTCAAAGTACTGAACTTGCATTTGAAAAAGCAAACTCAAAGATCAAAAACTCTTCCAATATTGCAAATCATTCAGTTTATCATATATTGATGCCTAAGTTGAAAATAGTACTGAATGTCCTGTTCTATGATCAGTGAAGAAGTTCGAAAAAGACACGAACACTATCGTCTTTTCTTACATTACTTAAGTTTCTTTTGTTATTCACAGCTTTTTAACTTATCAGTATGAATTGCTGTTTACCTGCAAAGAGATTTTATTTGGCTTTCATAATCTTCTTGTTTTTCACAAATAAGTTTTCAAGTTGACTTCAGCTCTGCAATAGTGGAGCATATCTTTAATTTTGTGTCCTTTTTTCCCTTTGTGTGGCAGGCACTATTATTTTCCTAAGCACTGGTTTCTAGGTTTTTGCATTAGACTACAGGAAAGACTTGTACAAAATGCATTAGCATCTTCAATATATTATTCATTTTGGATTAGTTTTGTTTTAGCAATGTATGCAAATTTTTCTGTAGCGTTGCTTTTGTTATTAGAGTTGTTGGAAGTTATTTTCTGCTGAAGGGTGACAGATTTGTGAAAGCTGTAGGTAGTTAGTGTTCTCTACCCATTTGTTTTTGACATTGCATCCAGGTAATTGTATGCAGGAGTGGAGGTGTTGCATGTCAAACAGTGTTTCACAATAATGTCAGTTGCGGGAATGATCTTTGGAAGTGTCCTTTCAGATTTAGTTTATCTGGTAAAATGGAGAAATGATTAAAAAAGGACAAGTATTTAAACTTGGAGAATTGTGTGCAAGTGATCTAAAACTACCTGGTTTCATCATACTGCCTCTTCATACTGCCTCAGAAAGGGTCTGGCCCTGTGAGCTTCTGTATATTTTTCAAGTTCAAATTATTAGATTGACTTATTCAAGTCTTCTTTTATTCTTAACCTCTTTCTAACCATGGTTGGACCTGTACAGTGAAAATGAAAACTTTACCCAGGGACAGACTGTAAGTCAGACTGTGCTTTCCTGGGATTTGTTGCTTTTGTTGTTGGAAGTGAGCAGCAACTTGGGAGTTGGATGCCTGGTGGGTAGGGAGAGCTAAAGTCTGGGGAAGGAAGGGAGTTTGAAATATCTTCTTTTTAAAATACAGATAAGAGATTAGGAAGACTAACGTTGAACCTCTTAGAATGAGTTTCCTAAAACCTTTCTGTGCTTTTCCTGTAAACAAGTGATCTCTGTTCTGAAAAATTGTGCTATAAAACGTCCAGAAAATCCCTGTTTGTCTTGCATATTGTTGTGGATACTTTGTTCATTCTTACTTTTGTCTAACTTTGCTCAGCCTGAGAGGTGAAGCAAGGATGTTGTGGGCCTTAAAAATGATTTAACTGTGGTGAATTGGGTTAATTTTCGAGTTTGGTTCATCTTGTGCAAACTAGCAGTGGTTTATTAAAGTAAATGGATTTTTCAGTAGTTCACACCAGTGACCATAGAGTTTGGTGACTTTTCAAAACTTACTGAGGGTATAATTTAGCCTAAATATATCCTGTTAACTATGTTGCATCAGAAAAGAAATGTTTTAAATTAATTTTGACGCACCTGTATTGTGCAATAGAATCCTTTGGGGCAGTGTCTCTGTCTGAGGTGTGTGTTAAATGTTTAGCACTTGGTTGCTTTGGACTTAATTTTAAGGTTATAAATTGTAAAGCAGTCCATGAAGCTCCTCAAAAAGGAGTTAAATTACTTGGCCACTACCTAATTGAGCTGAGAGGTGTGCAGCTGAGACTATCTGCAAGTTCAGAGCTGCTTTGCCACACCTTTTGCTTTCCTTTGATGTGTCCCTTGGCTGGCTGGCTCTTATAAATTAGGGTCTCCTTGGAGCCTGGATTTGGGTGTGGGATTGCATTCTCCTACTTGTAAGCAGAGTAATGACCTGCTCCTAGCCACTGGAGGTGGGTTGGCCTCACTCATTACCTGCTTTTTTCTGTGTTATGCCAGCATTGCTGTGTGCCTCAGCTTGTCATGAGCCACTGCAGGGAACTACAGAAAATTTGTTACTGCTGTAAGAGGGGAACAAACATTCTGCTGGATAAACTTGCTGAGCTTGCTCAGTGTCTGAAGTCAGCTGTGTGCTCCCAGCAAGGGGCAGAGAGATGAAGTTTTACAGCTTGACCAACAGCAAGTGGATAGGTTCTGCTTCTTCAGATCCTGGCTGCCCTTGAGGGAGCTGGACTGTACTGTGAAATCATGTCTTAGGACCCCTGTGGAGGGGAACTGGCACAGGGCTTTGGATGCAGCAGCAGAATTAACTTGGCATGACTGGAACAGCTGACTGAGTTCTTGTTCAGGGGCTGGCAGCTCCTGGGAGAGGAAGGGAAGGGGCAGGGGTGAGTGGTGGCTGTTTGACCAACCAGCTCACTTGGCTGCTGCCTCAGACAAGAGGCACTGTAGGCAGGGGTGGTGCTCTGTAGTAAAGCAGTAGAAACATGTCCATGGAGAATCAGCTGTTACAGGATACAGTAGTTTGCTTTACTTAAAGCAGTTTGCTCAAAATGACCTAACACCACCTTGTCAACCACACCATGGCATTAAGTCTTTTTTAAAACAACTTCTTGTCAAATAATAATGTCAATCTCAAATACTACATCAAAATCTAATTAGCAGTTCGCTTTTAATTTTTTTTTTTAGAAGATTGTAGACCCTGTCACTGCCTTTTAGGGGAGAGTTCTTTATCACAACATTTTTTCATTTCTAATCAAAATAATGAAATACCAGTCTACTAAAACTTCATGTGCACTGTTACATTATAAGCACTGATGCACTCTATAATGTAAAGATGTATCTATCAGTGGAATCCAGAGCCTGTTTGCATTCAGTCATGTTCAAGTATGTTTCTGATAAAGTACCTGTTTCTAAGAAATGTATCTGGTTTCAGGAAGAAAAGCAAGGTAATTCTGTGCTTCTTCTAAAGATATTAACTGTTGCGTAAGAGAAATCAGTTTTGATTGACCTGTGACTATTTGACTAATTAGTGTGTTCAGGGTTTTTTTGTGTGGATGTAGTTGTATATGCCCTGGCCCCCACAGTAAAACTGGAATGATCCACTTCTAGCTTCTGCAGGATCTTGTCTGAGATGAACTGGAAACTAAATCCACTTTCAAATATTTTTCCTGTATTTCCAAATGAAATCAAAGCTTAAGATCTGCTAGGCATATTTTGGATCACATATTTTTTTGAAGCCAAATACAGCCTTCATCAGTGGAGCAGGCTTCTTTAAGCTCTCAGAATTCCTGCATTCTCTGATGGTGCAAGACATTTTCTCTGCTTCTTGGAGCTCCAGTGTTTATTTTCTCTAATTGCCAATGTGATCAAATTTGTACTCTGGTAACGTACCCTTGTGTTTTTGCCCAACACTTTGTTTAAATTATAATTCTTCTCTGTTTCCAGTGTTTAATATGGCTGCCTAGAGAGCTAATGTCAACTCCTTTCAGGGTTTTATTTTGATAAGTGAAAAACAAGTCAATCTCAAAAAAGATGAATGGCAGCAGTCTGAGGCTGAGCAATCCAGCATCTCACTGCTGCAGGGAAAGGAAAGAAAAAGGACTTTTTTCTTCTGGTAGTAGTGAGCTATTAAGTTGATTATCTCATGAAACCTCTGGTAAAAATTTGAAAAATCAGGGCATTTTGAGTAACCACTGCAATTTTTCATAACTGTCACACTTTACCGTCTCTCCTTTGGTGCATCCAGCTGAGGACAAGGTCTGGAAATATTTGGAGTTGGGTTCTTGTGGCAACAGAAGTCATAATGCTCCTGCTTTGTTCTTATGAGTTATTTCTTATGCTGGAAGAAGTGGGTCTTATGCTTCTCTGCTAATTAGTATTTTTAGAGAAAACACACTTCAATTGCTTCTACTTTACAGTTGAGTTAAGCATTACAGAAGCTGATAACTGATAGATCATTTCAAGCAGTTTTTTTGTAGTTTATCCTGTAGATCTTAACTTTATAACGTTGTAGGTGTTTTTGATGAAGGGGATGGATTTTTGTGGTAACCTGAAATAGAAATTGCATGTAACTCTTGAGAGGGTTAGAAGTTATGCACTGTTTGTCAAATACTGCCTTGGTGTAGTGTTCCTGTGCTTACAGGCAAGTGGGTTACTTGCAGCTATTTACTGGGTTATGATATATAAAAGAATTACCAGAAAAATGTCTATTTTTGACTTAAGCTGTAGTGTGTAGATCTTGGTTTTGTGTTTAAAAGAAACCCTAAGGAAATATTTTCTATCCTAAACATGTTGCAGTAACAGGAATAACTTTTCCCAAGATTAAAATGAGTATGTTTAGAAGGTTTTTCTGTGCCCTTACTAATATGACATGCTTTCAAGTTATTAATAACTGTTAGTGTACTTGGGAGTATAGCAGTAGTGTGTGAAAGTGAATGCGTAGAGAATATTGGGATGTTTCTTATGGACACAGTAAACCCTGCTGGGGTTTAGGTAGCTTTATAGTAATCCCAGGTGGGACTAAAAGGGCTGGAACATTTTTGGATAGGACCAGTCTAAACTAAAAATGCTAATTAAAATTTTTATTTATAGATTTTATTGCCTTGAAGTCAGCAAGGTCAGAAGAACAACTATTTCTGTCTGACTTAGGTTTTCTGGATAATCTTTTCTCATTTCTGTGGTGGCCTGATGTTTTTCTGTATTTTTTTTTTCAGAAATACCGTTATCAGGACGAAGATACACCCCCACAGGAGCACAGCTCTCCACACATTGCCAATGAGGTGACGGGTCCAGAGCTGGTTCATGTATCAGAGAAGAATCTGTCACAGATTGAGAATGTCCACGGATTTGTTTCCCATTCTCATATTTCACCAGTAAAGGTAGGCATTTTTAAAGTTAAGGAGTGAACTGTTTTGGTATGCCCACCTCAGGAATTTAATTTTTTGGGGCAAAACAATGCATGTGAAACACCCCTTTCTGTTTTTATGGAACTCCTCATTTGTGCAATTTACTTTGTAGACATTAAAGCATTGACTTAGTTCCACACATTCTAACTAGATGTGCATGGTAGTAAAATGCCCAGAAAACAACTATAGGTAACTTAAGATTTTGGAAGTAGTTCTGAGGGACACTGTAGTTTGTCCTGTTGGTTTCATTTTGGATTTTCGGTCAGAAACCTGTAGAGTCAATTCTGAGTTTGTTTCTAGCAAATATTATAATTATCTATGTGCAATATGTAATTAGATAAGTGCACTATATGTCTCTGGAGTTTTTTCAGCGTGCATCACCATTATTTTCAAGATTGCTTCAGTAACTTGAAGACAGATTTAAAGATTTAGACAACAAACTGGGTGTGAGGTTTGGGAGGGGGTAATAACAGGCAGTTTTATTTACTGTGTTAGTGGATGTAGCTCAGTCGTGTTCTGGATAGCACAGTGTTTTTGTGTGTCATTCTAAATGCTGTTTTTTATAACATCTCTGAGTCTTTATGGCTGGTTTTGAGGGAAAAGTGGAGAAATTGATACTGGGGGAGGTTTGGGCTTTAGAGTGATGAAATGACCTTACATTGTGGTAGGCTTATGGCTTGGTACTCTTAGCCTGAATTGTTTGTGTGTGATGGTGTCATTTGTAACTGCCAAGAACAAATGCTGTTACATTGAGAGCAGCCCTGGGGAGAAGGACTTGGGGGTGCTGCTGAATGAGAGGCTGGACATGACCCAACAATGTGCACTCATAGCCTAGAAAGGCAAACATGTTCTGGGCTGCACCCAAAGCAGAGTGGGCAGCAGTGGGGGAGGGAATTCTGCCCTTCTGCACTGCCCTGCTGAGACTCCATGTGCAGTGCTGTGTCCAGCTCTGGGGTCCTCAACAAAAGGACATGGACCTGTTAGAGCAGGCCCAGAGGAGGGCACAAAGATCATCAGGGGGCTGGAGCATCTCTCCTGTGAAGACAGGCTGAGAGAGTTGGGGCTGTTCATCCTGGAAAACAGAAGGCTCCATGGAGACCTTAGAGCCCCTTCCAGTACATAAAGTTGCTGGAAGAAAGCAGGAGAGGGAATTTTTGCAAGGTCAGGTAGTGATAGAACAAGATGGGGAATGGCTTCAAGGTGAAAGAGGGTAGATTTAGACTAGATATTAGTAAGAAACTTTTTCCCATGAGTGATGAGGCCCTGGCACAGCCTGTCCAGAGAAGGGGTGGCTGCCCCATCCCTGGAGGTGTTCAAGGCCATGTTGGATGGGGCTTTGAGCAACCTGGTCTAGTGCAGTTTTCGAGCCCATGGCAGGGAGTTTGATCTAGATGATCTCTAAGGCCGTTTCCAACCCAAACTATTCTATGATATTTTAAGAAACAAATGTTTTGAGCCTAGTTATATTTCTGTTTTTTCAATGATGAAGAAAAATTTTGTTGAATGTATCAGCTCTTTATCATTGACTTGTGAGGACTCTGTAGAAGAATCAAATGTAGTGTGTGAGTGCATTTAGTAATTGTTTTCCAGCCTTTCTAAAAGTCTTAAAATGTATATGCTGATATTGAACCAGTGATTTTTACTTATATCTCCATAATGAACTCTCAGTATTTTTCCATAGTCTGCAGCTAGACAAGGTGAATTCTCTAAGTCCTAATGAATAACTTTTTAGAAGTGGGCTGTATTGCCCTCTGAACAGCCTTGAGAATATTCATGTGACAAAGCTTTTATTTTTGGGAATGGCTAGGACTTCAAACTTTTCTTGCTTATGAAATTAGACACTCAATAACACACTTTTCTATGTCTCATTCCCTGAATTGACTGATGTTTAGAAAGTAATGAAACACCTTTTATGTGCAACCATTAGAAATAAATAAAAATTCCTCTTCCTCTGGGGACTTAAGGTCAACTCTGTCTATTCACAAGCTTTTCCTAATTCCTGGAGCAGTTAGTCTTGCCTTTTAGAAAGCATAAAGGGATAAAAAAGGCAAAGAGGGGAGCTGTACAACTGTCTGGAAGAAAGGAAACTATTTTTGAAGTAGAATTATGCAGAATTAAGAATTAAGTATAGTTACAAAATATGGTGAGGCCTTTTCAAAATACTCTGTGTCTTAGGTCTCTGAGGACGTTTGCTGTTATCTGTCTCACATTGGTAAATGCTGGGAAATCATCACTCAATAGGGAAGAATGTTCATCAGGGGAGTATTATCACTCAGTTTGTATTACCATTTTTAGCATATATCTGATTATTTTCAGATAACTCCTCCCTATTAATTTCAAAGCAATATATGGTAAATTGAAATTGTTCAAAGCTTTGTTCATCTGAAAACTGGGGTGGGTGTTCCAGGTTTCAGTTGTTTACCAGCGTTTTGTGTAATTTTGAATTCTGATGCTAATTGGCTGCTGGCTTGCTTCTCTCCTGAAGAGAAAACCCCAAGGTTGCTGTTGTATTATTGGCATAGGTGGTCTGCTCTGCTTTTGGTCTGATGATCTGCAAGGTGTTCATAGTTTTGGCATAGCTCTTGCTGAAGATCAATTTAGCAACAACAGCACTGATTGAAGAGTGCTTTGTGTGATTTATTTGGTAGGTTGGCTTGGTGCACTGTGCAAGGACCAGGTCTTCACTGATATACAAGATCTTGATCAGCTTTCTTCAACAGTTCATTGCTTAAGGAAACTAAACTTAATAGATAATGTTGTGTTTATGACATTAATAAAATAATAGGTTTGGGTTTTGTTTTAAATGTAAATGTTAAATGCACTTAAAATTTCAAATACAGAGTTAGTGGTTTGAAGAAGTCAGTGGTTTTATGATTATATGTTACTTTTAAAGCAATGCCGCTGAGGCCAGTAGGGTAGGATTTTGAGGAATACCTTCTGTTATAGGAATCTCTCTGGAATATGGAGCAATAATATAGAAGGACAGAAGGGGGAATGGAGGTGCCTTCTGATTAGTTTGCATTTTGTTCTTGAGAGAAGCTTTCAAATACTCTAGGAATTAAAACTGCTTTTATAACTTATTTGGACAGGTGGATGCTATTTCAAAGAGTAGTTTCCAATGTCCAAAAATACAGATATGTATCCCAAATTTTTAGATGGTGAGTATGTGATTGCTATTTATCAAATGTTAAGTACTGTAGTAAATGAAGGTGGTTTATCTTCTTGTCAGGGGAATGGGCTACCTCAGATTCAGATTGAGTTAAAGTATTGCATATTTGCAGTACACATAAAATAATAGAGACTAGCTATACAGATTTAAAGTTTAAGTAAGACTTAAAAATTTTATCTTGTTAGAGTGGAGCTTTGTCAGTTTAAGAAGAAATGCTTACTTCCTGTGTCTCAAGTAACAAAGAAGTAAACTTGGCCCAGGAGATTGTGTCCTCTCTTCTCTAATACTGTGGGAAATGGAACACTAATGTTGTAAAACAGCCTTTTAAGAAGTATTTAATAGCAGAGAATCATGAAGAAATAGTGAAAATGGTCGAACTTCAAATCCTTCACAAATATCCTGTCCCAGAGGTTTTGAAGAATATTTTTAGGTAGGTAGGCAGCTAGTACCAGATTTCTTCAGGATGCGGGATGGGGTTTCCAAATTCAACCTGGAAACGCGTGGTTCCAGTGTGATTTCCGAGAGTTCTGAAGTGCTCTACTCTGCAGATTGGCCGCGAGATGGCGATGCTACAACAGGGTTTGCTTCAATGTAACACTGAATTTAGCGCTGTAGGGCGGTGAGATCACAGCCCCTCCGAGTGATGGCTTTGGAGTTAAAATATCGTGTTATTAAACAGCTCCAATCAAGTGAAATCTGTCACAGATATGATATGGTACCAAGCAAGCTTTATACTGTGGACTGAAGTTTTCTATCAAGGAAAAAGGCTTTGAATAACAGATTATTACAAGGCTATGAAATAGTGCATCATTGTGCAAGAAGACCAAAAAAAGAAAAAAAAATCAGTAATCTTTATTTAGAGCAATCTGGGCATGACAGATTACTTATTATATATTTATGATGTAGCATGGCAATTTGGTATTTAAGTGTAGAACCTGATTGGGGCTTCCATGTATTTCTGTAGTATGTTTGAGAATTATGTGTTGGTATTTGGGACGAATTTTTCACTGTTAATGAAGAAACTCTAAAGGAAACATGAAATAGTTTGTAACCTACTAAATATATCTTGTACTGGAAAAACATACCATGAGTACCATGGTGAATCTTTATCTTGCTCTGAAATAAATTCTTAATATTGCAGTATTCAATGCATTTCCATTATATCCGTAATTCCCATTTGTAATTTGCACAAGTTCTTAAATTTTTTTCGAAGTAGTTGATAAGTTTATAAATTATGTTATCATGTGGCTGCTTGTGATAACAGGAAGTTAGATTTAATGGTTGAGAAAAGTCTCTGCCGTTCTTGTTTCTTAATCAAATCTTTTTCAATGATCTGTCTCTGGGGATTTTCACCATAGCACCAGTCTTCAAGGGGGTGAGGAAAATGCCTGCACCTGGTTTGTTCCTTTCATTTGTCACAGAGATGGATAGCTGAACAGAAATGTTTTAGTTGGAACATTGTACTGGCTTTATTAGTCTAGTAAGGGGCCTAAAATTGCTTATTCATGCTATACACGAAAACTGCAATTACTGACTGAATCATACATCTATAACGAGCTAAAGACGTTCTACTGGTTGAATATTTGGTATCTCTAGAAGAGCTTTGTGCAGTCATCAGTGGAGTAGCAGAACACTCTAGGAATTGTGAGAAGTATGTTTGGGTTGGTGGGGGAAATCTTTAACTTGTACTTCCATAACCATGGACTCTTGTCTGTATTTGATGCAGCACAGTTGGCTGCTTTCCTGTCCTCACATGTTCCCAGGAATGGTCATCCCTGTATTGGGAGTGCTGGGGACAGGCAGTGCCAGGATCCTTCCCACTGCTGGCTGCCTGTCTGATCTCCTGCACACACCTGTCATTCTGGCTGTGACTGTTGTATTCTGCTACAGCACTTGTGCTTCAGGTGATGCAGTAAAAATCCCCACTTCCCTTTACCAAAGGAAACATGTGGATTAATGTTGTTTATCCATTTAAAGCAGTTGGAGGAGTCTTTTGTGGTTACATAAACTTATGTCAGTGAATAAAACTATGACTTCATAATATTATGACATTAAATGCAAATGAGTTACTCTTTTCCTGCCTCTGAACAATGAAATGCTTCAAACTGAGGTGGAATACTGTTCCCCATTGAATAAAAGATTGAAGTTTTACCCCCACATTCTAACCAAAAAATCTTTTTGGCCAGGTGAAGCACTTGGGGAGTACATTAGAAGCAGTAGCTGTGCCCGGTGCCAGTGAGTGCCCCTGTGCTTTATCTCTGCTTACCCCTTGCAGTGTTAGATCTGGGAGAAAATATTCAGGCTCAGTTTACATTAGAATGCAAGTAGTCTTTTATTGGAGTAAAAGCAGTAAGACAGTTTACCTTCTTTGCCTCTGTGAACCTGCATTGGACCTCTGTTGGGGTATTGAGCAAGGAAAGATCACTCTACACTTTCACTGTTCACTGCTGAGAGTGGCAGTAGGTTAGTTGGGCATTTTGTTTGACCTAGTGCTAGGAGTGCCTGTAGGGTGAGAAATATGTCCTTCAGCCTTTCTTCTTTTCTTGCTTAGAAGCAGCAGCTTGTGGTTTTGTGCCCCATATCCTGTGCTTTGTGAAGTGGACACATAGTTTCACAAAAAATGTCTAATAATGTGTCAGTGGTACACAAACCTTTGCTGAGACAGGCTCTGCAGTCCTAGCACAGCAGTTCTGCTGACTACATGCACTGTCTGGGAAATAAATATCTTGTGCCCACTCGATGTATGCTTGCCTTTTTTCACATGTTTAGTCATCTTTGGATAAGTATTTCCAGGACCTAATGGTATTTAAGCTTAATGGTTTTAAATTAACCCTGATTTGAAACTGCTTTTCTATTAGTGCTGCAGTGCTTTGTAATAGCCCACTTATCCTGACTGTGGTGTCACAGGAATGAGATATGGCAAGGTGGTACTTGTTCTTAAAATAGCTTCCAGAAGGGAGAGGAGAAATTGGAACTTGCTCTTGTTTCTGTACTGGCAAAACACGGTGAAACTGTTCTGAAGAGCAGGATCAATGAGCATGTGGAGAAATGAGAGATGAGAAAGCAATGAATGCATTGCAAAGAGAATTTCTACTGCACAAATCCCTTAAAGCATGTGCTTAAAGATCATCTTGTTGGTGCAGGTTTCTAGGTTTTCTTAGATGCACACAATAGACGCACTCAAAAAAGGTTATGGAGAAATTTAAGCTGTCATGAAATAAGAAAAAAAAGAAATTGGGATTTAGTTGTTAAAAAAATCAAAACAAACAAAAATGTCCCACCAAAACCAAACCAACAACAAAAGGAAAGTAAAGGGTAAGGAAGAAGATTAGTAATCATGGATGGAGGTTACCAGAAGGATCTCAGAAGAAGCTGTGTTCTCATTGCATCATCTAAGAGGAATAAGAGCTCAGGGTTATAACAGATTAATTGAATAATCATCTCAATTTACAGTCAAAAAGGCAAATGGAATACAACGAATAAATCAGCAAAGCAAAAGGGAATTAAACTGCATTATCTTATCACTCCAGAAATCTGCACCATTCATTATCTTGATTAAGAAGGCAAATTTAGATACTCAAAGAAGAACAACAAGAATGGTCAGAGACCGAGGGCAGGTACTGTGGAATGAAGAATAAACTAGTTTGACCCCTTTACCCTTTGGAAATACCAATGAAACTAGTCAGTAAAGCTGAGTGTCTGAAATGATGAAAATGACTAGGGAATGTTTATTTCAGAAATTAAAATTTATATTCAGAACTACAGATTAGCAGGTAATAGTTGTTTTATAGCCTGTAAACACAGTGATCTACAGTCAGCCTCTGACTTTGAAATAATCTTTCAACTGCTGGTAGTCTTTTGGTTTCTGGCTGTACCAACCAAGGTATTACAGTGTACATTGCTTGTTTCTTCAACTGCAGCAAGCACCTTAATTTAACTCATTCCCACTAAGCTGTATGGAGATAGCTGTTACATAAATGTGCATACTTACACATCCTTCCTTCAATGTTAACAATCTCCTTTCCATGTGAACCCAAATCTTGTGCTGATAATATTAATAGCTTCCCTTCTTTTTATTTCCTGCTGTGTCTTCTCTCTAATCCCTTCTGTTTTCTCAAGTGCTTCCCCAGAAGTCTTTTAGAACTTGTGGAGCTGCTGTTGAAACAGCCTTCTCTGTTAATTGGGAGAGTTTTTCTGCTCTTAGAAGTCTAATGGTCTTTGTGTTTGAACTGTGTGGGTTCAAGGTTAGCCAACAATCAAAGTGATTTTAGCTTCCTCTTTGCCCCAATAGATTTTCTTGTCCTGCTCCAGTCTGAGTAGGTAGGTGAGGTTAACCAGAACATGAAGATACTGTTTCTATTCAGAAATCAAAGATCAGTTGACATGTAATTCGCAAGTTGGGTTATGATTGTGAGAAGATTGCAATCTGTTACTTTTTTCTAAATTGAGAACTTTGTAAAGCTTTGCCATCTTCAGCAGAAAGGCACTGCTTCTGGGTGTTAGCAATATACATAGAATATTGGGAGTCATAAAGAAAAACTTGAAGAAACTCTCAGGCATACTTATTTTTAGACTAGTATCGTACTTAAGTGGTCACGTGAGAGGAGCTGTTATGCAGTCTTTAATTAAAATGCATTGCCCAAGTTCTTGATAGGTTACTGATTTTAAACTCCTGTAATTGAAGAATGTGGAAATACATGCAAAGGTGTCAGTTTGTGTTTTATAGTAAGAAGCAGTTGTCCAAATCTGCCCAGTTCTCCATAAGGATCTTCTCAATAAATTGTTGTTAACAGAGACAAGAAAGGAAAAACTGTAACAGATGGACTGTGGATTAATCCAAACATTAGAACAGCCTAAGATACAGTAATCAACATCAAATTGTCCTAGAAAGGGGTTGCACTGTTTTCACCCGAGGTTTCCCCATAGCTCTCGGTGCAGTTGGGTTCATTTTGGTGACTGAAGCAAGCCTAAGGAGACTTGCAGTAAACACAAGATGTTTTTGTCAGTCTGGCGAGCCAAAAAGATGGGCAGGAGGTTCATGAGCAGGGTGCAGAAGACCAGGCAGTTCAATCTGCCCAGATTGGTAGGTTGTCTGAGGTGTATTGTGAGTAATAAGGTAATGATCTTTTATATTAAATATTTATACTAAAAATGGTAATTGTAGAATAATTGTGCTAGGATAAGTTTTCTTATAAGTTGGTTTCAGCAGTAAGATATGTACTTTTTATTGATTATGTAAATGATACTTGGTCAAGAACTATCCTTCAGTCCTATCTGAACTAAAAGTTAAGACAGACTTTCTAGTATCTCTTAGCAAAAAGGGTTAACAGTTTTCTTTTTTCTCCACAGTATTTGAGTCCTGAGCTCCTGGGCTTTGGCTTAGAATACTGCATATACTTGTTTATGAGACTTAGACTTATGCCAGCAAAATTTGTTCAGTCTAGAAGTATGAAAAGTGTAAGAAAGAAACATGAGTTTGTATCTACATTTTCAGTATTTCTTTTGTTCCCATGCCTGAAGAATTTAAGTTCCATAGTCTTATGTTTGAATATCCAAGTTCTAAACATTTCTTTTGCCTCTGTTTCTGGTCAAAACCTAACTGATATTGAAAATAAAATAAGCCTCTGCCATTGTTTTAGGTGATTCTTGAATTTTCTCAGTTAAGATAATCAGGTTTTTATCCTTCAGGGTCTGTGCTTTTTTTAGCCAATACTCTGTTTAGCCAAATGGTAGTAAAACTAATATAAGACACTTTTCAAATGCTTCAGGGGGACTGTTGGTTTTTGTTTAGAAAGAGTAATTGAGATATAATTGTTGTTTCTGTTCACAATCAATTTTTGTTGCCGTACCTTTTTAATTTTTGGTGTACATTCTGCTTTTAAAGCTATGCCCAGGAAACCTTTATCTGAGAGAATAAAATACAGCATTATGTCATATTTTGACTTGTCTCAGCAAGCTAATAATACCAATTTGCTTGGATATAAAGTCCGAGGAATTCTAGACTAAATATTTGATGTTGATTTTTACATTTAGTAACCACTGTGATCACTGGATCTTGCTAATTGGCCACAGAACAAGTAATGTTACTCTGCAGCCTCTACAAGTGCAGACGGATCATCCAGTAAATTTCTTACCCTGTAGAGATATGTGCACTGATGTAGAAATCTTAATTATGTGCTGTTTTGTTTTGGGGCGGGAATCTTTTCAAATCTGCAAATTCTCAATTCTTGCCTAACAGTAAATAGTGGTTTTTGTTTTGTTTTAGTGTGTGTGTGTGGGGGGGGTTTGCTTTGTTTTTAATTTTAGCCTCATCAGTTCAACATTCAGAATATGAAAAATGGGTGATGGAAGCTCTCTACTCCTTTTAGGACTTCCTGCAGTTTCCTGATGAGCCTCCCTGTTCTGCCTCCTGACTCTGGAGGCAATCATTCACAGATGCAATTCCAGCTGTGACATCTGTGTTCATGATTTTCCTTTCTCTGGATATTGCTTTTTCTGTGCAAATAGAACTTTTTACAGTTTCTACTTGTAGGTGTTTTACCCTCTGTTGAAATGCTCTTTCACTGGAATGAGCCCTTGTTTTTACAACCTCCCACTGTTTTTTCAACTCTACAAGTGGCCATTTTTCTAATCTGGACTCCTTTGTGCTATCCTGATTTTGTGCCAGAGCTATGCTTTGCCTTTATCTTCAGATTGCTTTGTAACATGTAAAAATCAGGGTTTGTCTCCATCACCACAGTACCAGCACCTTCTACAAATAACTGCAACTGTATCTGCTTAGGCGTCAGCAAATCTTGCTTGATATCATTACATCCATATGGAGTGTAGGTGACACAGATTGCTGCCTTGCATCACCAGCGGGATTGCATAACCTCTTCCTTGAGTACTTTTCTGGATTTCTCTCTCAATTGAAATTAAATCATCATTGCTTCACTTTCAGGAAGCTTTTTGTCCATGTGATGCTTTCCTGAAGTGCTGATTTCTAAAATCACTTGGCAATTGATGCCACAGTAGATTGTTGGCTGTGTGGGAATCATCCTTGAAAGAAACTGCCTTAAAACACAGCAAACATCTCTTATCTTTAGACAGATTGATATAATAATAAAAAAAACCCCAAACCTACTTCATACATTTCTTGTCCATGTATTGTGGTGTTTTCTTCCAGAATTTTGCACAATATTCTTCCATGTGACTTTGTTTGGAGCCTATGGGGAGAAACAGGGAGAAAAATTAATTCTTGGTGAAGTTCTTTTAAATGTTCCACAAATTCTTGTGCTCTAACATATTTAATAAACTGTATAACAGTGTCGACATTCAAGGCCATACATAGAAAATGGTAAAAAATATTTTCACCTTGACTCTTTAGAAAAAGACTTGGAACTCAAAGCATGTCTTTTGTACCTTGTTCCAAACACCTTCAGTCATAGCCAGGGATTAATCAATTTCTCTGCTAATAAATTCATAGCATTTTCCAGGCTAGGTATGTTTTTTGTGTCTGGAAAAAGATAGGGCTCAGGAAGTGCTGCAGTCTTCTCGTGAAAAAAATTTCATTATGAGAAGCTTGTCCATTTGGAAGGGTTGTTGTATCTACTGTGTCTCAGGCATTTCACAACCTCCACTGTCTATCTTATGCTCGTAGCTTTAAGGACACTGCACAAGTCAGACCCAGTTTCATATGACTTACAGTGATAAGCCATTGTATTTTATAAATATTAATAAAGTCTGTCTGAAAGGTGTGCTCAGAATATTGGCATGTGGTGTGTTATTGAGCTGTACTGGTGACTAGAAGTAAATGGTGCATTGATCTTGCTACGACAGATTTCAGTTAATGTACTTCTTATTTCTGCTTGTAATAGAAGCTGGCAAGAAAAAACTGTTACTCAGAATAGGATAGCTGTCAGTAAGAATTTGTTAAACAGCAGATTATGTTGTACCCCAAAAAGTACGTGAGGGAATTTGGTAACTCCACTAAAATGCACATCATGAATCGGTGGATTTTTAGAATTATGTGACTGTAAGTTGTGGCTGTGTTGTAAGGATTTGTTTGGCTTTTGTTTATCATATGGAGGGTTCTCTGCTTTTCTAAAATGTTTGCCTTGGTGCTATGATCATGACTGTGGAAATATACCAAAAATGGTTTTGATAACTTCTGCTTTCCAGAGATGAGCTGGTATTGAAAGCTTGACATTTAACTGATTTCCAAAATAATTCCTCCGATGTGAGCTGGAGGATTTTTTTAAAAATAGTTGGCTATAAAAATTTGAATTGTGAGTTCTGTAGGGCGACTTGAGTTACATATGATCTTTCAGATAATTATTCTGAATTCTTTTTTGCTATGAAGAGAGCAGAGAAAACCTGTAACAGTAATACTTGTCATGTGCATGGGAGATCAAAATAATCTTACCGAAAAGTCATTAGTGAATAGTAAGAATTTTTTGGTTTGAATTTTTCTTGTGCTTTTGAGAAGTAATGTTGGCTCAGAAGGATATATATATATATATATATAGTTATTGTTTTCCTAATATGCTTAGAGTAGTCACAGAAATTTGGGCATAGGTGTTACGAACGTGACATGTTATTCACAGAGTAAGAACAGCAGTGTGGGACTCGTAGTGTTTAATCTTAGTCTCTGATTCTCTTGATGGTTAAAAAAACCCAAACCACAGTAGAACAACTTCACTAGGCATCCTCTGATACACTACACAAAATGATTGTTTTGTGGCACTGTGATTCACTCCCTCTGTAGTTGTTTTATGCACAAAAGAACAGGGAAAAACAAGAAGAAACCAGCAAACAGTTGTTTTTTAAATATTTGTTTTGAACGTGGTGTTAAAATCATTTTGCTCTGCGGAATGTTTTCATAAAGACAGAATCAGTGAAAAGTGCAGCTCTGCTCTATATTCCCTGTTTTGTTTGCTTCAGGTTCATAATTTATGCAAGCAAGGAAGTGAAAAGATGCTATTGGATATTTCTACAGGCAGTGATTGAAACTTGGTTATTTTTGATCTGTGCTTTCTCCACCCAGTAGCTGTTATCATCCACCACCATCCTCATAGCTGTGAATTTGTAACGTTGTACTGTACCTGCTACCCAGTTTTCCCTTAAAGATCTGTTGGCAGCTAGGAAGAGAAAGCAAGGTTTTCATCCTGGGCGTTCCGAAAAGGAAAAATAAGGAGAGCCATTGCTTGCAGCTTTTTTTTCTTTTTAAATTGCTCAAGATTATACTCATCACTGTAATCACAGGTAGAGAGGGAATGTAAGAGGTGGAAAGCCTTGGAAGAAAACCAGCATCAGCTAGCAAGAATTTTGTTTTCCTGGTTTGTAAACGATGCTGCTGTAATTCTATCTGCATTTTTTTTTTCCTGCTCGTTCACCACTCAGCAGCTGGTAGGGAATTAAGACTGCCTGGCAACCACCTGCAGAGCTGCAGAGATGAATTACATTTTCGGAAATAACACACTCCTCTATTCTCGCGCCAGTCGAGGCAACACTGGCTCCAGCCACAGCTCTGTAGGCCCCAAACAGAAGCAGTGGGCAAAGAAAGGCTCAACAGATGAGTTACGGGCTGAGCCTTCCCGGTGGCAGCAGATAGTGGCATTTTTCACTCGGAGACATGGCTTCATTGACTGCATTTCTGTCGCTGCCAGCTCCACCCAGGTAATATGCCACATGTTAAAGTGATTGTGTCTGCATGTTTTCTGATTACTTGCTAGTCAGAAAGAGCAATTATTTATATATGCATGATTTTGTATAATCTCTTATTTATGAATGACGTTTTCTGTCTGCTTTCATTTTCATATTTTAAAGTGCTCTGTATAATTTCAAGCATTAAAGCATGAAAATGGAAACACTAAATGAGGTCTGATTTTTATTTATTTTGCAAGCGATGAGCCTCCAGCAATTTTAACTATGAGATATCCTAATGAAACAGTAAAATATTGAAAATGTAGTTTGCATTCTGCTGCTTAGCTCTGGAGGGCAATAACGTAGTTAAGAAATATCAATTCCATGGCTCTAGTAAGATGTCAAATCGAATAGTCTACATATTTAATGGTTAAGGAATGTTATCTAAAGAATTAAGTAATTTAAAACCTTAACTCTTGGTAAAACAACAAATTCAATTCTGTAACAGCTTTCTAGATTTTTTGACTACTAATAACACACAGGTGAAGGATTGTCTCCCTTACATACAGGGTGTATATTCAGTAGTGCAGTCACTAGGAAAAACATGACATTTTTCAACTTCACTGTCCATCTGCTCTATGTGACTTTTTTGTGTTAATCATCATTCAAAGTCAGGTAAAAGCAAGCAAGCTAAATTTTAATTGCGTGGGTTTTGAATGACTTCTTAAGGGTGACACTGAGAGAAGTTCAAACTTATTGGCATTAGAAAATTAGTATCTCTTTGGAAAATATGACTAAGAGCTATGGAACAATGCTGAAGTGTCAGAATTATTTAAACATGGGAGATTAGGTTTGTTTTGCTACTGTCAGGTGAGATTTGTCATTAGTCAAGATGTCTTGAATGATTTAACCTGAAATACTGTAAAAACTTAAAAGAAGGAAAAAATTGTTACCCTCAGACACTGTAATTTAATTAGGATAATTTCTATCTGTTAGTAGTTGATTCAAAGATGGTCAACTGGCACTTCCTCTGAAGTCTGCTTATTGTTACCTGGGGGTTTTTTCTTATGGATTTGGCGTAAACAATGAATAGGAGAGCTTAGAGGGGAATTTTGACTTTCATGTTGCATCTTGTACATGATGTGGAAGATGGATCCTGTAGTTTCTGTAATGGGTCATTGTACAACTCCAGGTGATGCATTAGATAGGCATAATAGCTTTTAAATACTGTTGGGTTTTTTTTAAAGTAAAAATATACAGTATTAACCTTTTGAATAAAAATTGTAGTTGCTCTCATTTGTTTAAATCTTGGAGAAGTAATATTGGAATGCATGAACCTTGCAATTGGACTGACTAGTCAGGCCTAGAAATCTGCTCATAAATAAAATGTGGAATACCCTCTGCTTTGAGTGAGGGTTGGACCAGGTAAAGTTCCTGGATCCCTTCAAACCAAACTGTGATTCCATGAATATCCCAGTGTTTGTTCTATTTTTCTGCTATGAAAAAGATTGCCTACCTCTGGGAAAGCTTGCCAAATTTTTTCATAGCTCTGACAGTTCTTCATTAGAAAGAACTGCTTATACATGCTCATGGCCAGAAGGAGGGGAAAAAACAAAATATTTTGAAGTGGTTGTTAAAAAAAACCTTAATGAGTGTATTCAGAAGTCATAGACTAAAAACACAAGAGCTTGTTGAAGCTACTTCCTCTGGAAGGATGCTGTCCTGTGCTCGCACCTTATCCACCCATTGCAGCTGTTCTAGCCTCAGGAGAGAAAAAGGCATTTGGGGGTTGTTCATTGTGGTGAAATTTGTTTTTCAGTTCTCTTCACTTTGTGTTCTGTGTTGTAGTATGAAATGGTCATACTTGCTTTGTTCCCTCCATCTCCAGTGAAAGGGAAATGACTCCTGGAGATGGGCCAGCACATGCCTGTCCTTCTCTAGGACCTGCTTGGGTCCCCCTTGCCCCAGCAAGGTGGTAAGGGGACTTTGGATTTTGAGGTAGGGTATTTTTTTGAGTAGGGTCTTGTATCCTGAAGAGGCAAAGCTGAAGTTGATGATGGATATGGTAGCACTGCTTTTTGCTTTAGTTATCCCTTGGTTTATGCCCTAAAGAATGCACACAGGCCCAAGTGCATGGTGCCCAGCTAACCACACCAGACTTCTTTATGAGTCCTGGAAGAAGATTTAACAAGCTCAGGAATTTGAGGCCTTTATTATTTCTTCCCTCTCATTCTCTGTGATGTAGTGTTAGTCACTTAAATAGGAGAATTAAGGAACTTGATTAGGAGCTGATATATCAAATTTTGTCAGTAGATTTTTAGATTTCATTAATTAAAGCCAAATCTGTGGTATAAAATGGAAGGTAATAAAACCAAGCATACAACAAATTTATACTGTCACAAGGGTGAATAACTGTGCCATAAACTTAGTAAATACACCATTATGCAAATGATAAATACTGGGTAAAGTGCTGTCCTAACAAGAGATGTGCACAGTGCATCAAGGATGGTAGCTCTATCAAGAGCACTGCTTTTGCCTGAAGTCGTTGCAGAGCTCTTAGAAGTCCCTATTTTTGCCAGTCAATCCAGCTTTCATGTCTCAGAAAGCATTTTAACTGGTGGCATTTGGCCCATGGTGGGCTACAAGTGAAGAAACTGATTTGTCTGAATCCTGCATGTCATTGAACTGGTTCTAACAGCAATGCACTGGGGCTGTTCCTAGCACGTAACTGAGCATACACTTGCAGCATTTGATACTGAAAAATTGTTTGCTCCTTGAATATCCTGTGCTCATTTTTACTTCTGTTTTCTAGGACATGTTTTAGGAAAGATGAAAAAGATCAGGGCAGAAAAATCATCCTAAGTCCACTTAACCATTTCAAAAACTTAATTTTAAATTTCAGAGCTTATCAACTGCTTTTGTGAGTTGTTTGAGCTCAGTTGTTTCTCGACTCTGTGTATCTTTCTTTTAAGATCTTGATAAAAGTTTTACTGCATCATTAGTCCTAGACTATTGCTCTCAGAGTCATTGGAATATTATGGACATAGTTCTAGCATGTAGAAAATGCTATGTCTAATCACACAACAGCATAGAGGTGTTGTAAGGCATGTTAAAAAGATAATGATTAAAAAAAAGTGAGGTATCTACCCTAATCCCTCTTTTATTGTACTTCTTGAAAAACTGATTTCTTAGGGCAGTGTTTATTATCTTTCCTGTATATATTTGATATATATTGAAGTATTTATATATTGTTGCTGCTAATATTGTGATGAATGCAGGAGAAAGCAGCTTTAAATAGTACGTGCTTTGAATGATTTTCTCTATAACAATGCACCTTCTGAAACATGACTTTTATTATAATAAGTTTCCTTCTTATTCTTGATTTTTAGCTATATAAAATCACACATTTGTAAAAGCACGAGTTTATTTTGCAAATTAGTTCTGCCACTGGTTGCATTTTCTGTAAGATGGCATTGTAGCAGTGATAAAAGCAGTATGAATTTATTCTGTAAGAGGAATGCATTAATATGTGTTCCAATCAATAGGCTAAATAGCAAGAAATTTTTGGTAGTTTAACCAAAGCATTATAGGACTTTCTCTGGGACCTTTGGTTCATTTTGTAAACATTTTCTGTGTACGGTAGAGATGAAAACTTCTCAAGACTATGAAATTTGATTGACATTTTAGAGATAGGCAATTTTAAAACCGTAATAGTATCAATAAATTTTAGGAATATCTGGCATGACTCATGTGATGATGCCATGTAGACTTTGTCAGCATCCTGCTGGTTCCCTGAGCTGAGGTTGGGCCTGTGCAGCCATGGGGCTGTGCCCTGTGTGTGGCTGCAGTGCTGGCATGTGCAGGTTGTTACCTCAGCTAATCACCTGCAGCACGGCACTGCTGATAAGGACTGAGGGAGTGGTGGTGAGAACTGAACCGGTGCTCCAGCTACCTGCAGTGACTGCTTCCCACCACAGGCGTTTAGGCTCCACTTTCTCTTTCCTGGTCTCTCACAGCTCTGTCTCACTCAGAGTTGGTAACATAATTTCTTCATATTTCTATTGCATTGTATCTCAAGAAAATTACTCTTTCCAGAATGAGTCAGAAATCTGGTAAAGAAAGGAGGAGACACAGATTTTTTTGCTTTTGGAGTTCTGCTGGTGCTGCTACTGGGGCTTTCTGTCTGCACTGTGCCCAAGAGTCTAAATCTTCAGACAAAGCAGACACTGGATCCCCTCTTAATCCATTGTCTTCAACTAAAAATTCAGGTGGATTAACGAGGTCTTGCTGTATGAAGCCCAGTGCATGGAAGCCTGTGAAAAAGGTAGGACTCTTTAGGGCTGTTATATAACTTTCCTAATTTATTTTTATTGTGATAGTTGCCCTCACAGTTGAGGCTTGTATTGATTGACAGAGTGTTTTGAAAGTCAAATACAGGCCAGTCTGTCTTTCACCAGCTGTCAGCTTACTGAACAGCTCTAGCATGGCTCCTGTAGTATAACATGTCTGTTTTGCTGCCAAAGCTGCTGTACATGTTTCAGTTAATACAATTATTAACTAAATTACTGTCTGATAGAACCACTGAACGTAAAGTGAAAATCGTCTTCTTCCTGTTCTTCTATTTTGGTCCACAACATCAAGGACATTTTCAATTATGATTAAGAATGGACAGGATATTGCCTTTACTTTGGAGACTTTAGCTCAACAGAAGCTTCTTGGATGTTTTTAGAAAACATGACCTTGTCTTTTAGAATCATCTGTGCATCCGTGTTTGGGAACTGACAGTGGTATCCTGTTGTGCAATTTAAGACTTCTAGTTTAGACCCAGCTCAGAGTCTTGGTAAACTTTGTGTCTACAGCCTTTCTGGGATTTATAGTGACTCAGGGAGAGAAATTGTTTTGTTAGATGAGAGAAATAGAAATCTTTATGTGCACACCAGCTATGCAGTATCTTTTGAGAAGGATTTCTAGAACCTCTGTTGAGGCCACTGCTTTTATCTGCATTCCAAATCAAAGAAGGAACTTAAATTTTTCCTCATGAATAACAATTACTTTTAAAAAATTTCAGTGAAGCATTTAGGCTCTAGAACTCCCTTATTTTTTTCCTATTTTTTTTTAATGGGCATGATAGTCTGACTGAAGAGGGTGTCCATAGCTCCTCTCCCTAGGAGAGAATTCAAACTAATTTCAACATGCTGCTGATTGCTAAACTTCAAGCATAATCATGCTGTGAAGCATTTCCAGTACAGTTCAATTTTGAATTACTGTGACAGATCCACAAAAGATGACAAGGCAAGGAAAACATCAACCCTCCTCATGTTATGTTTCTCATGTGCAATTGAAATGAAGTGCCTCATTCTTTATTGGTATAGCCATATAATTCACATTTTGCTTATCGTGTAATGGCACTGTAGCAGAGGAGTCCCAGTGGATGCATTCCATCCTTGAGGAAGGATGCTTCCTTTAAAGCTGTTTCTAATATGTCTTTCCAAATTTAATTCAAGTGAATATTGCATAGTTCTATAGATGATTTCAAGAATGTTCTACAGGTTTCTGCAATTAGAATTTAGGAAAAATCCTTCTGATCAGTTGGCACTGCTCCATATTATTCCTTACAGAATGCCTGTTTCACAGCAAAGGCTGATAACCTTGTGCCATCTGTTGTGGAAGCTCAGAAAATGTAATACAGAGGCCAAATTTAGTACTGAGGCTTGACAACTTATTAATACCACCCCACCTAGCAAGTCATCCCTGAATCCTTTTGAGGATCTGCTTTTTCTGGTCTTTCCCAAAATAGCATTACCAACAGTCAATTCTATACAGGTCAAAATTAATTGCATCAATGTTCTCCCTGAAAGTGATTTGTCATGACAAAAAAGAGGAAAAAAATTTGCCTAATCTTTGATATACTCAGCTACAATATCTTTTAAGCTATACCTTTGTTTACTTGAGATCATCCACTGACCTCTTAAGTGGTCACCTCTTGCTGCTGTTTGAGTTTCTTCCAGGAGCTGCTTGGACTCCAAGACAAACCAGTAATGCTTCCTGACTCTCCTGAGCTGCAGAAATTTTCTAGTGCCTCATTAAGGTTTGCCAACATTAGCTACTGGAAACTGCTGCTCCAGTAGGTGCTGAAGTTGTTAAACTTCTAATCCCCACTTGACCAGCATGGCCATCTGACTACATGATGGTTCATTCCCTAAGAAACTGTCAAAAATGCCCAAAATGCCCAAACCGGTGCAGTTCTGTCACTTGCCTTTTGAAAGACTTCATCCCCCCTTCCATGTACCAGGTTTTTGTGGCTGCACTCACAAGGTTCAATATCAAAAAAGCACACTTGGAAGGACTGAAAGAATCCTCGGAAAGCAGAGCAAGGATTCCATTCTGTCTATCTTGTATAATTGGAAAAAAACAACCTTTGCCACCAACCAAAGCACTTCCGGACTTGTTTTCCAGTTTGGTATTCCTCAGGGTGCCTCTGTGCCATTTATTACTATTCCATGTGACTTGTTGTCAGTATTGAATTTCATCTTGTTGCCTATAACCCACTTGTCTAATATATCAGCCTTGCTCTACAGCTTGTTTCTGTTGTGCATTTGCTGCCCTTCTCTTCTTG
This sequence comes from Trochalopteron elliotii, assembly GCA_024734555.1. NCBI lineage: Eukaryota > Metazoa > Chordata > Aves > Passeriformes > Leiothrichidae > Trochalopteron > Trochalopteron elliotii. The sequence continues at coordinate 721,026 of JANPWX010000223.1, forward strand.
TTGGTGTTTAACTGCACATTAGGATGTAGTTGAGCTGACGTGTTCTCCAGACAGATAACAGTCATTTATGACTCATTTTTGTCTGTTATAAGCTGATCTTGGCATTTATGAATTTTCAGTCTATTGCTCTGTTACAGTGTTTCCTTTGTATATTCTTGTCCCATGCAACAGTCATTTTGGAAATTACACATTTAAGCAATGATTTTCATAAAATCAGATCACCTTATACATACTTTTAATAGAAAAAAAAAAGTCAAGACAAAGTAGTCCAAGGTATACCAGAACACTGCTAAAATAGAATTCCTTATTAAATTTTTTTTCATGTCCTTGTAATCAGCTTAAGTTTTGGGTTGTTTTGTAAGTTGCCAACATTTTTAAACTGCATGGAATTTAGTGTTATTGTTATTGGAGGCTAGTATCTATGCAGCTGTGTCAGTCTTCTAGATAGGACTTCAGACATTTTATAGGATGCAGGTATAATACAGGATTTTTCACTGATGATGGAATCTTCACTTTCTTCCCACTCCTTGGTGTGGTACTTTCTGGAAACTGCTGTACTGTGGGAATGTTGCGGATGAGTCTTCTGGTTTCTTGTCTTTTATTCTCTTATCAGTGCTGCCTCACAGTGCATGTATTTGCTTATTTGCAATTGTTTCTCTAGGACTGATGCCTGCAGAAGTCAGTTGTGGAGCCTGTGTTTCGTTGCTCCCAGGTATTAATGTTTGCCTTTCATAACAAAGTAGGGAGGGGAGTAAAGATTGCTTGTGCTTCTGGGGTACAGTTCTACTTCAAAGAAAATTTAATTTACTAAGTAAACAGTACTTGTTTTTCTTAGATAACTAACTGTATCTGAATACTCAGTGTGATGTACAGGTGAGAAGGCAGTCAGCTTTCCCACTGGAGAGAGAAGGAACTCTGGATTCTTTCTGTAGCATGTAGGGTAGGAAGTCAGTCTGAAATCATGGTAAATGATGGGAGTGTTCAGAAAAGTGTTCCCTATCTGTAGATGATATTCAGGAACACCTGCTTTATTATGAAAACTTAAGAACCTCTGCTTAGTTTATCTGAGGGAAAGTCAGGAGATATGATCACAGACTATAAATAAGGATAGATTTCAGAAACTAGAAAGCTTGTTTATTTAGTAGAAAAAGGCAGCTGAATTCCAAGTCAGATAGAAAACTTAATTTGAAAGATTGATACTAATATTGTAAGCATTTTGGAAGCTTAGTGAGACATGATGTGGTTGCCAAATCAGGGTAATAAATTAGTATTTCCTATGTAAAAAGTATAATGACAAATAAAGTTTCTACTTGCGAATGTCAAAATGCATCACAATCTCTGATCTGTCATTTAATATAATGGCTTTAAACTGCTCATTGAAAGCTGTAAACTGCTGGAAAGCAATTTATATTTTTTAAAAAATCCCTCTTTTTATTTACTTCTTTTCTGCTGTTCTTAATTTTGCTTTAAACTCTGTAATTTAAAAAGATGAATGCAGGGAAAATTCTGTGTACAGCTTTTTAGACTTTGAGCACATTAAGCCTCGTTGCAGAGCAGCACTTGAGTAGTTAGATGGTAAATCAAGTGCTATGCAAAGTGACCATGAAATACTGCTGATGAAGGTGGTGATAGTACAGACCTAAAACTACATTCCCAGAGAGGCGTGGAATTCCAAAGTAGATGCCTATCTCCAAGCAGAAAACTAGCTACGGTGGTCCCAGCTTTGAGCTCAGAGTGTTTCCTACTACTCATTTTACTGTGTGAACAATAGTAAGGTTCAGGTGCCAATAGAACTTAGATTAATGTGTTAAGGGGCAGACATGATCAATAGATGACATTTATTCAGGGTTTCTTATGAAACTTGTGTTTAATATGGCTGAACTGTCTGTTCAGTAATGTTGTGCGTGACCTTTTTATTTAAAGTGTCTTGGTATTCCTAGAACAAAAATTTTGAAGAGGCACATACGATGCTGTTTTAAAAAGGAGCAAAGCTGTACTTTCTGAGACTGCACCTAAGCAGGTCTGATTTCTTTATTGTATGAACTTTGGGAAATTCTTTACATTACAAAAGAATTAACAGGCAGAGGGATAAACAGATATTCTTAAGACAAGTCAGTTTCTTTTTATAATGAGGAAATAAGGACTTGCAGATCATCCAGACATCTTTGAAAACAGAGACCATGTAGATCAAAATCTATTTGGGAACATGTGGTCATCAGAATGTTATTACAATTACAGAAGTTTTTGAAAACTATGGTTCTTGCATCAAAGTCTGTTAAAATTAATGGTGCCACGACAGAAAAGGGATATGATAGGCTGCCAATGAAGTATTTCAACTCCAGAAAGAGACTTTGGAGTTGTCACTGATTGTATGAAAATGTCACCTTAGTACCATGCAGCAATGGAAAGGGTAGATGAAATGTTGGATGTTATTAAAGAAGTAGTAGCAAATAACACAGAACATGATCTGAGTGTATCTATTGGGTATAATTCTAATTTTGGGGGGGTTGTATTTTCATTATCTTAGAAAGGATATAGCATAAGGAGAAAGGAAAAGGGTTACAAAGCATCAGGAGGAACAATCTAGTTATCTATTAGGATAGATAAGTTAAACCAGGAAAAAACAAAACCTGAGGGAAAATACGGTAAAGACATAAAATGAAAATGAAGCTGAGGGCTCTAAATTAGAAATTCTGCAATAGGTACCTAATTCCAAATCTGTCCTGTAAAATTTCTTCTAAAATTATGAAAGACACTGACACAAAACACTGTGGACAAAATGCTCTTTTTGAAGGCTCAAAAAGAAAATTACTTAAAAGCAGAGTTAAATGGATTTGCAAAGAGCAGGTGGCACGAAGCTGTTACAGAGAGTGGTTCAGGAAGACCTTGACTGTCAGGTTATGACATGGTTTTCTGGGAAAATTACTGGGCATATGTCTAATTCCTACATGCCCATCTGTCAGTTTTTACTGCTGGTAAGACTCTTGACCACTTGGGTCTTTGCTCTCATCCAGTATAGCAACTTTTAGTACTTGTGTAGAGAGGGACATGAACTATCAGAATAATTTATCTCTGTTGTGCCCTGTGTTATTTGATGTTTTTGAATAAATTACACTTGGAAAAAAAAAGAATGAGAATAAATGTCTAGAGGATGTTTGGAAGCCTGACAAGAGTGCAAGTTAAATGCAGGGAATAGAATCTCAGTTTCTGCCTTGTATGTGTCACTCAGCAATCATGATCACCTGGCCTAGAAATCTCCAAGTCTCCTAAGGAAATTCGATCTGATAGATTCATCCCCTGAGTGATGTGTCAGTCATGAGATGATCAGAGTGGCAGGAATTAATCTTGAAATGTATCTGGAAAGGACTAGTGGTTAAATTAATAGTCTCAGAGAATGTGATTAATGATACAAGTAACAGGTGAATTCCCAGCTGCCGCCCTAAGGCATTTCTGAATTAGAAATAGTCTTGTTTTTTTTCTTGCTATACCATCTCCTAAGTACAGTAGATACAATGCTGCCCATTGTGGAACCACAGATGGTTTCATCTTGTGTTCTGGTGCAGTTGGGAAATGGCAGGAGTGCTGGCAGGTTGGGTTTTGTCTGGTGTGAATTTTTCTACCATACATTACTTCTGTCACTTTAATTCAAGTAATGCACGACTTGAAAAACTTAATTGACAATTGCTAATTTGGCTTTGAGCCTCAGTAACCAGATACATTCTGTTTTCTGGTTCTTGAAATTTAGAGCAAGTAAGTAGTTACATGTTTATAGCATGATCACTTAAATTGTTTTTTCGTATGTTAATCCACTTTTTTCTTTTATAATTTTCAGTGTTATTTTTCTCATTTCACCCTATTTCTTCTTCACCTCCTCATTTTTACCTTTGTTCCAGTGCTCAATTTTTATCAATTTTTGTCCTTCAACTTCAGCAACCATAATCAGATGAATGTACTGTAAAATACCATTTTCTACTTGCTGTTTTGCTCATTGGGAAAGAAAAACTGCAGAAGAAAACTACTGGCATGTCTGTCAAGCTGGTGCCCTGGTTTCAGCAGCAGCCAGAGCAAGCAGAGGGTTAGGGAAGAGTATGAACCCAGGCCAAAGAGCTGTAATATTTCCTCTGAGGGCTTTCAGAGATTTCTGCCTATTCCTGTGCAGGGGTTCCAAGAGCTGGAGATGACTTGTGTGTTTAATAATGCTGAATCCATGAGTTTTCATGAACTTGGACAGCATTCTTTTAGTGGTAAAGATTCAACAGTCAAAGAGCAGCTTCTGCTTGTTGGCAGCCTAATGAAGAGGAGGAGAGTTGGGGTTATGGGACCTGTTCTGCATTTTGTTCAAAGTTTTTTTTAAATGCAAGACAGTGTTGGAAAGAGAATTCAGCATATTTTTTAAGGAAATAGCCTTCCCTTGGACTGAAGAGTCAGATTTTTCTTTTCTGTTCTGTTGTTGACTCTGTTTTATTTTAGTTCATTACTCCATAGAGGCAGATGGGGACTAGGTCAGGTTAGAGCAGGACAAGGAGCAGCTTGGACAGTGGCCTGAGGGTGGAAACTTTGGAACCTCACTTGTCACTCAGCCTGAAACTCAGAACTCCACTCATGGCCTCACCAATGTTATAACAGCATGGCTAAAGGTTGGTGTCTTATTGTTCTGAGCATATGGGAAAATAAGTGCTTTTTCAGTAACTGAAATGATTGTGTAAGCTAGTATCCTGTCACAATTAGACCAAAACTTAATGGAGGGGAAGTCATAACTCAAGAAAAGCTTGTATTGTTTCATATATTATATAATAGTCTGAGAAACAAGTTGCTACTTGTAATATTTATTGTTACCCACTTTTTTTCAGGTCAGTATAGTTAATATTCCTTTTATCCAGAGTAAATGTGTCAAGAAAGTGCCAAGCAAAATGGATGCTTTGGTCATTTTGATATGAGCATGAAATGCTGAGTTTGTCATCCCAGCTTGCAGGGTCTCTCTCCATGGTGTAAGAATGAATGAAATCAGCTGAGGTGCTGAGCTGGCAGTTGTGGGTGGCAATAAGAAGCCATCAGGACTGTAGTGAAAGTAGCAGTGTACGTTTATGAAGAATTCAGCATGTGTCAAGATAAAATGCTATTGATATGTGCAAAGCCTTTTGTAAATGAAGGAGTGGCTTTAGTATAAAGCCAGTTTAAGTGTAAATCAAGTAATTAATTTTTCTTTTTTCCCTGACATTTATGTCCTGAAAGCTAATGGATTTCAATTAATGGGTTGTTATAGATGACTTTCCTGGTGTGGTTTTCTGTTTGCTGTTCATTAATGTGAGGTAAATTATGTTCTGCTCATGCTTAGTGTTCTAGGGCAAATTTATTTATTTTACAAAAATATTTGTAGATAATAGATTGTTCATAGATTAATACAGTTTTCAATAAAATAACAAATACTTCTCTGAAAGTGGGAAACTCTAGCTCTGATTTGCTGACCTACTGCAGATCACTTCACTACTCCTTCTTTTAAGACTGTCCTTTAAGTACTTTGAAGGCAGTGGGGTGCTATAAATAAGTGAACTGGAATGTTTCTTATCCTAATTGGACTTTAAATAAGATGACATTCACGTGCAAAGTTTTCATATGTTAGGGATAATGGTTGTTGAAGATTTACTCAATTTAAAAAAACCCAAAGAAACAACAAAAGAAAAAAAACGTTTGGAGAAGAGTAGAGAGATAGTTTTGACAATTAATTGACAAGTTTCTAATATTGAGCGAGATCACTTTTCAGTACCAGTGCTAGATAGGTAGAGGACTTAATTGATGTTTAAATGAACTGTAAATAACAGAATGGGCATTCTGTATAGGTTTACTTATTTCCTGAATAATTGAAAAATGATTGCAAATTATGTGTTCTAAGAAACATGTAAACAGTACCCAACCTTTAACGTTGTGTTTTGATTTAACAATGTTCCTAGGAGTGAACAGTTGATCACATCTCAGTTTCTTAGCACAGCATACCCTTTCTACTGTGAATGTCAAAAACAAAAATATTGACACCTGAGAGCTGCCATTATTTTTCTATAATAAAGTCTTTGAATATGTTTTTTCTTTGTCTTGGCTTTTTCTGATGCTCAAATCCTGCTTGGGCTTCTTTGTGGGTGCATTAGCATTATAATGAAAGCTATTATTCTTAAGGCTGATGTTATTTAAAAGGAGCTTTCTAGGCCGCGCTTTAAGTTGCAAATTAAATGCATTAAATTCATTCTCAATAGCACTTATGAACTTAACGAGGAGCCTTGTAATTCTGCTTTGAGCTTAGAGTGTTGAGTTGCTTGGTGAATACAAATGACTGACCTGCTGCGAAGGGTTCAGTACTGGACTTTTGCTTAGTATTTGAAAAACAAAAGCCATAAGTTAGTTTTATTAAAACTAATATTAGCTTTGTGTACGTTTTTTACATCATGGATCTGGAATATGACTGAGATGAAACTCAGTCTCTGAGAGATGTGACAGGACAAATTAATTTGAGCAAAGTCTTTCTGAATACCTCACATAAAAAGTAGACAGGCAAGTCTTCAAGAGTCCAGTTTTCAATCTTGACAGAGAGAGAACAGATTGGTTGCTGAAACTTTTGTTCTGTTGAGACTCTTGCTTGTATGTGCATGAGATTCTAAGCACCTGAAAATTTTACTCATTGCACAACCATAAGATACTGTGTGGTAGCATTGGTGATAGTTTTGTAGGTCCAGATTACCAATTTCTGCCTTATGGTGGTTCGTTTGTCTCATACACAAAACTCTAGTTTTGCTGCAGTCTACCTCAGCAAGTAAGAGTCTGTCTGTCACTGCCATCATTGCTTTACTTTGGCTAGGGTAACTGTGGTGCAAATTGCTCCTTACTAGGCTGTTTTTGCAGATAAAGATTGCAATGAAGAAGGAGTAAATACACACAGTGTGTCTTCAAATCAGTTCAGGTCATCCTCACCATTCGTGATTTTACTGATATTCTGCTGTCTTTGTTTTCCCCTTTCAAAGCTATTTATTTCTATTTTAAGTTCAGTTTTAAGTTCATTTGAGTTCATTGTAAAATGCTGTGGGGTTTGAGGAGGAAACTAGGTTAGAGAATCAATTGTTTGACTGAGTTAAAAAAACCAACAACACAAAATCAAGCTACCAGAAAACCCCTAGAGTTTAGAATATCTAGCATGCTAATGGTGTGTCTTTAAAATAGTGTGCTCACATAGATGAGATTTTCAAGAGCCGTGGTTCACTCTGAAAAAGGTGAGAGCTAAAGTAGTCACAGGCATTCAGACTAGTCCTTTTAATCCACAAGGTCTTTTGGGGATCCAAAAAAACTTCTGTATCTTTGTTACAGTACTTACCTGAACTGATGTTACAGCTCTAAGATGAGTGTGCCCGTCCTCAAAATCTCATTGTTAAACCATTGTGTACTAACTTAGCCCTCCTCATGTAGGCAGACCCTGACAGACTTCAGACTCAGCTTTTTTGTGGCTGTGCTTTGTCCTAGCTCTCTTTGGAGAGGCCTGGATATCATCCAGGTGGAGATCTAAGGGTTTTTATTCCTTCGTCCTTGGGACACCATGGTAATCAGTCTGCTCTATCATGGCAAGGTACAACAAGAACCCTTGAAAGGGTAGGAGTCCCTACCTAAACACAAAGTTATCTTTGCATCAGTACAGAATGTTAGGAAGGCTTAATCCTAACCACCCATGGGTTGAGGCCATCCTGATTAAGCTTATAATTTTCCCTGGTCAGTTATTAGTGAATTATTCTTCTATTAATGGTATTGTCTTGTTTGATGGGTCTGCTTCCCATTCTGTGTATTCAGCATATTTTGTTCTCTAAACTGGCTTATCAACAGTGTCAGGACTCCTCCCTGGCCTGAATTAGGGCTTGTGTCTCTGCAGTTCTCAAAATTCAGATACGTTCTTCAGTACTTGACTTGAAATATGATTATGTTCAGATAGTTCTACATGGTTTTATTTCTTGTGAAACTTGGTAATTTTTGATTTGATTTCTTTGGAGCTCCAAAGCTGGGGCTGTAGGAAAGTACTTGTGTTATGTTTAATTTTCAAATGCTCTTGAAGCTATGTTTTGTTTAAAGTAGTGTAGAAATACACTCAGGAAAAATATGGATGTCTTTAAATTTATGGCTTAACAGCCCAAGTCACCGACATCACGGTACTGAGGACCTGCCAAGGCCACAGGCTGGCACTGACTTTGGGAGGAATGGGACAGAGGTGGTGCATGAGTTTAATGTTATCAGTGTGTTCAGAGTTAGATCTTCTGGGCAGCACACTTGGATAGCATGGATGGGAAATGAGGATGAATGGCAGTTGTGCTTTATTCTTGTCACTGTCAGACTCCATGAAACAGTCTATAAATCCCTGAAGGTATTTTTAGATGACTACTGACTTTTGTGATTTTGAGGAAGATGGATGCAAAGTTCTTAAAATAACACACTTCAGTAGTGACATGTCCTGTGGCATTCTAGGATGTAGTTCAGAGAAAAGATACAGAACTACACTGTCAGACCTTAAACTATGTATCTCTAGAAAGAATCTATGCCTTTTAAATTCAGCTTTGTCAATGGGCATTGGATCAAAACTGTTTATTACCACTTTTAAACTTTTGTGCAGTTTGGAAGATATTTTATATCCTACTTTCAAGAAGAGATGATGAATATGGACTTGTTTTCATCAGTCAAGTCATATTAACAGAAGTTGCTGATTTTGTAGTATCTGCTCGAAGGCAGTGGGAAGGGTGAAGTACAAAATTATTTTTGGAGTATTCTTCCGGCTATTAGTATTGCTTTTTGAAGTCATGAAAGTTGGTCATCAAAGCTTGAAAAAGGACCTTTGCAGAAGACATTGCTGGTGAAATATTAGTACTATTTTCCCTTTCTACGAGTATTGTTGTCATTCAGCTGTTGAGTGGGTGGTAGAGAATGTGGAAAGAAAATGATTCTTGAAGAAACACTACTTACAGAAGATTGCTGGTACTTTAACAGATTGCTGCAAAGTGTGTACTGTATGTTTGATGCAGTAATTTAAAGAATAAAATATTGATAATTCAGCTTTGTGTTAGCAATAAATTGTTTAGAGTTGGTATTTATTATGAAAGCACAACCTGATCCTGAACCCCCTCTGGTTATGAAAAATCACTTAGCACTTGATATTAGAGTAGAGCAGCTCATGCTAGTAATTAAAGCATTCTGCAGTCAAAAGATGATCTGCCAAACCTGTGCAACTTCAGTTACACAACTGCATTTTCCAGCTTTGGGTTGTGCATGTGCCCCACTGCTTTGCAAGAGTTGGTTCATTTACCAGTGTGGCTCCAAGGCAGACTCTGCCTTACCTCACATGTGAATATAATTGGGCAGACTGATTCCCATTCCTCTCAAATATCTGATTAATCTCTCTTAATAACATGTCTTGTCTTCCTTTTCTTGTGTGTGGGTTTTTTTTTTGTTATGTTTTCATTTTGTTTACACCATGGTTGTTCTATGTAAGTATTACTACACTTCAATTATGCTGTAGTTACTTTCTGTACTGGCATACCACTGAAATTTCAATGCAGCCTGAGCTTTTTCACTGGTGAGTCTCAAGGCACATTGTGCAGCCCTACATGGATTAGGTTTTTTGCCTGTTCCTCTTGTTTCTTGACTGCGTTTTGGTGCTTGGACTGTTGCTTTTAGAGCTACAATTGCCTTCAAGTTTTTGTTTTCTTTTAATTGTTGATACCTTATTGATATCACCAAAGGCATGATGATTGCCAGAGAAAAAAATCACGCCCTTGGCAGTTTTCTGCTGCATCGTGTTCATTCTTTTGCCACTGAAGTCAAAAGGCCTAAAAGCACACTGCAGATATGTGAATTCCTTTGCCTCATCTTTAGCATTGTGTCTTCCCCTTTTCTGTTTGGAGGAAAATATAGGAAGCCAGACAGCTGAGTTTCCAAGAATGTGGTATTCAGCATCTCTTTCCCTTGCCCTCAATTTTCATACTTAGCATTCTTAAAAGCTAATTTCTTTTTGTTTTAATGAACACACTGCTTGGTCTATGTGTTTTCAACAAAGTTGATGCCTCCAGGAATCAAATGTTGTTTTTGAATCTGGAACATCATGTATTTTGGGATTTATTTTGTATGCAGGAGAAAAGCCTTATACCCCAAGCCCCTCTTCTGCTTCTTTTCTACATTTTAGTAATTAGACAATGTCATGCTGGGTACTGATATGGAAGTAAAATGGATGGCATAAAAGCATCCTGCTAAACCTCAAGCAGTCTTGAATGTCTCTGGAAAAGAAATGTTTGTGGTCTACAAAAGCTGCCATTTAGCATGCTGTTGCCAAAGAGGATACTGATACAGGGGGCTTCAACACAAGACAGCTCCATCCAAGTAATCCCTGCAGGCTGGAGAACGTGCCTCAGACCTGCATCTGTGGACATTTCTCAAAGGAGAAAAAGTCATGATGTGCTGGTTTTGAACTATTTACCTTCATGCACATTCACAGCATGCTTATCTTCATCTCTGCCTTTGGCCTTCAGTATCAAAATCTAGAGGTTCCTGGGCTCTCTGGAACAGGTCAACCTGGGTGCACCTGCCCCCATGTATTAGGGGGACCCAGTCCTCCAGCTCCCAAAGACATCCCTGCCACGTGCCTGCACAGGTCTGAGAATGTTGATATGGCCAATACATTTCTTGTTTGCTGTCACTGGCCAGAAACATTTCTGTCTCTGCATTATGAATATTGCAGTAATGGTATGTTCTGCAGCTCTTGATTACATCCCTTCTGGATAGAAGATGAGACATGGCAGCTCTTGGTGATTAGAGGAGCATCTGTCAGTACCTATTTATCTCTTGGTATTCATGCTATAAATAACTGGAAATGTTTGTACTTAGGTTGGTATGTCCATTCCTTTCTTCTGTGCATAAAAATTCTGCTGACTTGTAATTTAAATATTGAAGGTGTAATGTGAGATGGAGAATAACCATGTTTTAATGCTGTGAACTGATGAAATCTCTCCGTGTTATCTAAATACAGTACAGCTGACCTAATCAAGTTGTGTTTACTATGGGCTGGTGTCCTTCATTCTCATCATACCCAGCACCAGAAATTCAGATCCACAGTATATTCCCAGAACAGGTTTACTGGGCAAGAGGCAGGTGGTGCACACTGTGCAGTTGCTGCTTGTGTGTCCCTGCTGAGAAGCTCTGTGACCACTGATTGGAGCCCACTTCTTTCTTCTGTGTAGCTGACAATGTAGGTGTATTTATCTGTCAGCTTTCATATAGGTGCTGGGAAATGACCTTTGACCCTTCCCTTTTTCTAGAATTTAAAATAGGCTGGTAAAGTTATATATTCAACAATGTGGTTAAATTAAGGTAGTTCCTCTTTTTGTACTTTTGGGGAATGGGGAAAGGATTAATTTTGGAGCCTTTTTTGTTTTGAATATTGGAATAAAAATGTATATAAAGATCATGCATTCTTAGCATTAAAAATTGAATGAATAATAAAAGACTCATGTTCACTTAAATATCTTCAATTAAAAAAAATTACTTAAACAGTGTGTGCCTGAAAGTTGCGGTTTCATGGTGCTGCTGCATTTTGGGAAATACAACTCTTAAAACTATTATCACAAAGTAATTCCTGTTATTGTTATGGTATTAACAAATTTATTTTCTTTGACATTTTAATGTTGAAATCTTGTACAATGTATCTGCCCATTCACAATTCATATACTTGCCATCATAAAGTTCTTGTAGATTAATTCGTTTTGTGCCCCCATGAAGCATTCAGAAAAGCAGAATAATTTAAAAATCTAGATGTAAGCCTTGGAGAAGTTTTGAAGTGGTAAAATGGAGAAAAATTAAGGGATTGTAGGAGCTTATGGGAGAAATAACCGTTTGTAGCTTCTTTATAATAGTCAGATGACTTCTGCCCTCTATTCAATAATTTGTGCATTGCATTGATTATTTATGCCCAGCAAATTGACTGTTGTGTGGTGGTTCAATGGTGCTCTTTAAATAGAGTGAGAGAGCACACAACATGCAGACCTAGCTAATGCAGAGCATGTAGGATTTCTTCCTATGACCATAATCTAGAAAACATATTTTTAACTTCCTCAGGAAGAAATATTTTCATTTCTTTTCCCTCCACAGTTTGGTTGGGTGTTTGGTGGTTTTTTTTTTTTTTTCATTTGGGGTGTTGTTTTGGTGTGTGGGTTTCGTTTGTTTTTTGTTTGGGTATTTTTTTGCTAAAAGGACTCTTAGTGTTGCGACTTTGATGACTGCTCGTGGTGGTGAGATGGGAACGCTCAAGCGCTCTGATTTAATGAGGAGCCCAAGAATGGAAATGCATCCAAATCCTCACATGCAGCCAAAGCAGCTGCCCCGGCACCCGACGTGGGCACCGAGCACTCGGGCACCGTTCAGTTCCTCCACACTGCCAGTGTCTGCCAAACACAGAGGGAAATTTGTAAACCTACGAGACAGTGTCAAAAAGAGCCCTACAAAAAGCACAGCGAAAGTAAAAGCTGCTAGTGGTTGGGTGTCTGATGGCTCGTGCTCCAATTGCACTTTAGGAAAGGTAGGTGTTGCACTGCATCTTTGGAGATGTGCACTTCTGTGCAAACTGTAGAAAGTCTGTTGCATTTTTTTCTTTCTGTAGTTTTATCCCTACTGTTTCTAATGACTTCCTTACTGAATTTTCTTTTGTGTTTTATTGGTAGAAATCTAAGTAGCAATTTCTGAAATCAGATTGGCAAAGGAATACTTGTTCTCATGTTTTCCAGTGAAGGTTGCTGCACTTTATACAGTATGGAGGTTTACAGTAATTTCTTGTAAGCGAGGAAAGTTTAGTTTGCTTGACTCTTGTTCTCCAAAGTGTATCTTTTTGTTGTTTACTAAGAACAATGTTATAGAATTTGCTGCTTTAGTTGTCTCCTTGAGGATGTGTATGGTGCTCTGATTAACCTACATGTTATTTGGTATTTCCTCACTGGAGGACTTGCTGTGTGTGGGTTAAACACAAGAACATGTATGTGTTCTGACTTTTCACAACATCCGGATGTGGTGTTAGATTTGGAGGCATTCAGTTGATCACTTAAAGGCATTGTTATCTTAGCTCTTGTAAACATACCACTTAAATAATTTTTTAAAATATAAATTTTAAAGTCCATCATTATACTTTCATAAACATCAAGTAATTTTTTTATACTGTTGTAGCAGAATGACTTTTCATTGTAGGTGTTAGTACATTTATTTAGGCTGCCAGATTGAAGTGAGTTATAGTTCAAGTCATGCATTCCTCAATATAATAATGTATCATAATTGTATGCTGTAATTCATATGTATCCAAAAGGTGGCTTTTAATTGGCCTGCTACTTTCTTTCTATTTTATATTGGTTTGTATCTGTTTAAACCAGAATCATTAAATGCTTTAGTCAGACATCTTTATTGAAAGTTATTTTGAGAATAAGCTTTTATTTGTCAGAATACTTCAAGGTATGTTTGGAGAATTCCTAAAATTACAAATGTTTCTTGAAAATTCCTGGAAAGTAGATGATTGAGATGGTACTCTGGGATCTTATGCAGGTGCTGTCACAGGTACCTGTATCTTATAGTCATTTGCAGACTGATTGTGTATCTTAGTAAAATAAAATCATTGTTCTTCTATTATAAGGAAGTTCTAGGTCTTCTTTATCTAATGACTGAAAATCTTTTAATTTCTTGCATTGTCCTTCCTTGTGATTGCTACAGTGCCTGCACCAATTCAGTGTATTCTGTGAAACATTTGAGTGAAGACAGTCTTGCCTTCATTTGGATTTGCACATGCTTTGAAAGTTGTTGCCAGTGTTGTTGCCTCTTTCCTCGTGCTTACAGTAGTGGAGGAGGCTCTACAGGAACACTGCCAGGATGCTTGGAGGAGCGTGGAGCTTTTAAGGTTCAGTGGATCCTAAACCAACAGCACAAAGGGAAAATACAATGACAGTATGAATAACTTATGAGACTGGACCCTGGAAGAATTAAAGGACCATGAACAAAACCAGTTTTAAAATAATAAGGGTAAAAATTGGAACTGGTTGGGAGGGTTTTTGAAGCACTTGGGGGTGAGAAACCCATAGAGAGGAGAGAGTTAAGAATTGTGGAAAGAAAGAAAGGAGGAAAATAAAGCTGACATTTGGTACAAAGAGAGGGGTGCAGGTTGTTTGGCCCATAAGGAAATCCATTGTAACAATGGTAATTTTTTTTGCCAGGTGGAAGGTCAGGGAAGTGAATGGTCAGGATTTTAGAGCAACTTCAATTCCATTTTAACCTTCTCTTACTGCAGGAGTGAACTGTAAAGCTAATGCTTAGCTGTTCAGCCTTAGTGTTGTGTTGTATTTTGGTGTGTAGTGTATCTGAAATTTTGGTTAACAGGATTTTCAGTGTGTACCTACATGGAAAGCCACTTACTTTGGAGCAAGGCAGACTTAAAGGGGTGGCTCATTTTTTGGATGTGTAGGGCTGTGTGGTTGCTTGAGCTGTTTACTTTGATCTGTCAGCTAAAGGTTGTGTTGTCCTTTCAGAAGCCACAGGTTTATTGCACTGAGCATTTCCTGCATCCTTTGCAAAAGACACATTAATATTTTTCTGGAGCAATTTAGATTCTCTCCTACCTTTCTCTTTTTAAAACACTTAAATTACTGTGCTTTAGTCCATAGATGTAAGAATGCTTTAATGACATTAGGATTACCTCTCAAGATAACAAATATTTTTCATTCTTCCATCTTTCAGTAATTGTAATGCTTTTCACCAGCTTTCATTTTGGATTGATTGACTTGGAGCTGAAAGAACACTGTAGAAATACCATATGTACATTTAATATGTGTTGCTGTACTTGGACTGTTAATGCAAATAGCATTATTTACTATTACTCTTTAATTTGGTGGCTGCTGTTGATGTATGCTGCTTTGTATTTTAAGAGATCTCAAACTTCTAAAACATTTAATGCTGTTATGTTCTGGGATTTTTGTTCACTTTTGGGATCTAGTATTTTCTTTTGTCATTATGCTTCATTATTTTTAAAGATCACAAGGATATCTTGGAACAACTAAATTGCAAGAGCTTTCATCTGCTGTTCAGCTTGTAATGTTGATGATAGTTGCCAGCAGTTTGTGCTGCTGACAGCTTGTTGACAACCAATATGTGAACATCTCAAAAATATTTGAGTCAACGTTTTGCTCAAAATGCTGTTTAGAATCTTATTCCCTTGCAGTTTAAGTGTCAATAGGTTTCTGGTTATTATTTTATGAAGATTCCTAAGACCAAAATTCTCCTAGTCTGCAGATGTTTGGTAAACCTGTGTGAAGGTCTTTGAAAGGTAAATTGAATCTGTTTTAGGACCTTCCACCCATTTGACTAAAAGGTTTTCTTTGATTTTTGCTAAGTTTAGGAATCATAAGGTGCTTCTGATTTTTCCTCTTAATCAAAGAAGAATATTAGCTTTGTTAGTGCTGTGAACTTCAGCCCTTTTCCCTGCTTTTGCACTCTGGTTTATATTGGTGAAGGGATTCTGTTGTGAAACCAGCCTACAAAGGGCCTGAGTCTGTTCACTGACCTGAGCAGGTTTTTTTTGGACCCCAAAGTCTCAGTGCTGCAAGGGAAGTGCCTTGGTGTGAATAACCCACCTGGGCTTGTCCAATTACTTTGGGTTCCTCACCATCAGTGCAGTGCTGGGAGTGTGCTGCCATGATCAGTGTGGGTCAGGGGGACTGTCTGCACTGTAGTTCATCTCCAAATCCATGTGCTCGTTCATAGTTGTTTAAGCTGTTAAATTTGAGTCTTGTTTGTTTAAACTGTTTTTCTAGTTTTCCTTATTTTTGACATTTTGTTGGTGATTTTTAGCCCACAGAAGCTGTTCCTTCCTCTTCTCCCATTGTCCCTGTGATCCCTGTCCCACCAGTCCCTGCTGAGACCATCCCATCCACCATACCACAGGTTTTTATTATGTTTTGTTTTGTTTTATTAAACTTGTTTAACATTTATTTCTTTAATTTATTTTGTTGCTTTGTTGAAATACACCTTTTGCTACTCCACTCTCAGGTTTGAGGTGAACTGTTAAATACACTAGAATTTCACTGTAACTTTTGTTCATTTTGACAGCTTTTAGTACGCTTAAATACTTGTATTTTCAGATGGAAATGACTAGTAACTTGTGAAAAAACTAAAGAAAAGATAACCAAAAGAATGGAAAGAACCAATAGGATATTTTTGTGTTCATATAGTAACTTTAGAGCTATTTCACCCTTACTAAAGTGTTATTGCTTGACTTATAAATAAAGAAAATGTTTTCTCATCTCCCATAAATACTTAATAATGTCTTTCTTCAGTTGCACTTGCATGGTGTTTCTCATGTTCTCCACCCATTTGTTGGTATTACTGTTTTGGGAAGCATTTAGAATACAAGAGTTTTTTTACCTCTCCATTCCTAACATATTTGACTCATAAAATATGTTTCCCTTCTGAGCTTTCATACTTTAGGTCCCACAATGTCCACACACCCCCCAAACAAAAGCCAAACCCTGGTGAGACAAGTGAAGGCAGTAACATGAGTTCATGTTAGTATCTCCCATGTAATTTGTAATATGTGGCCATAGCATGGCAAGCTATGGAACAACCTAGGACAGACAGCAGTTGCATTTTTGCAAACAGATTGTCATTCTGCTTTTAGATTTTTGTAACTTTACTGTAACTGTCAGTACAGAAATCTCAAATGATGAGTGCACACCTTCTGACAAGATGGGTCAATTTTTGGAATTGTTTGGTGGCAGATATTTATTAACTTTAAGAGGAAGTTAAGTTACCCAGAATATTACTTGAAAATTTTTGTAGTATGGATGTCAGTATTTTTTTTCTTAATTTTTACTTTCAGGCTACTTGACTAAACTTGCAACAGGTGGTAATCTTTGTCTTTGAGTTTTTAATTTTTGCATAATCCATAATTAGCAAAAATTTTTGCAGTTGCCTGTTTTATAGTGCAATTTCCAGTAGATGTGTGTTTATTTGAATCTGTCACCTGTACTTCTTCCATCAGGAAGACCAGAAATTTGATTAGTTTTAGAAATACTCCCTTCTAATTGGGAGATTCTGCCCACATCAAGATTTGAGGTGGACAGGCCAGTGCAACCATATCCAGATAGTACCTTTGGAATGCCTACCTCAAAAATAAAAATCATGGGGAGCCAGCTTTCACTAGCACTGTGTATGTAGAACATAATTGGATGTTGGAGAATCCTAATATTAAATAAAAATACATTACAAAATGGAGTGAAAAGAACATGACTGAGCAATTAAACCTTGCTTTCTTCTGAGCAAAACCATAAAAACATATGGTTTAACTATATTTATTGTAGCTCTAACAATGAATTATGGTGATGAATAATAGATTGGGTTTTTTAGTACAGGATCTTATTTTTGGTTTACTCTTTAATTGAACCTGCACTTAAATAAGAAGCATAAAAGGAAATTTAACTTAGTGGCAGAAAATGGTTGTGAGGGATAGTGTTGTTTTGACAGAGATTTTTATTGTGACATTAATAACTAGTCCTTTATGTCGTTACTGCATGAAGTGTGCCTATGCTTCTATTGAGAGAATTGCTGGGTGAGAAAGGCTTTTGATGGTGTTTTGACAGTCATGTGTGTCATCCTTTGTGTTTCCTCTTACTTTTAATTGTCTGCTCTGTTAACGTGTGTAGGTCCCACCTGATTTTAGTGCTTATTAAATGACACAGGCTTAATTTCTGACACTTGATAGCAGATTGGCTCCTCTCTAATGATGGGAGATTATTCATCTCAGCTGTTTGAAAGGCACTTTTGAGTCATCACTTCCTAGGTTTGGGAGCTTTTAAAAATCATGTCTTCAGAAATATGTTGCTGTCATAGTAATGAAACAAAAATGCAGAATATGTATAGGTTAATGCAATTGTCATGTTTTTGCTGGTCTTAACTTTATCTTTGCATGAGTTTAATACTGGCTTCTTTTGCAGCCTATTAAACTATCCCTAAATTTACTTGCACATACACACACTTAGGGGACTAAACAAAGGAATGTCTTAATTCTAAAGATAATTTATTTTTATATATATTAAAATGACCCTCAGATTCATTAAAGTAATGAGGAGATTAACTTCGTTTAGTGCCACTGAACTTAATAATAGCAGTATTTGGAGTCTGGAATATATCTGGACACTGCCTATTTTAAAAGCAGATAGTTGATGGATAAATGGGAAATCTGTTTATTTGGAAATATTTCAGAGAAATTCCATCCGTTCCTATGGATTTTCTTTCAGTTGAAAATACATTTTTCACAGAAAAATTCTCAGTGGTATGAGACTAAAAGGGTGAACTTACTCTACTGGTTACTTTACTGGCTTGTAAAAATGCTAATATTATTTCAGCTTTCTGTGGCAATAATCTCTGACTGCTTACGGCTTGTTAATCCTTAACAATTTTCTGATGGAAGCACGTGCTGCTGTGTGGAAAATGAATGTTTGCTGTGGGGTTGCTTTTGCAAGTGAGTTCTGTAGGTCCTTTCTTGCTTAAGTTGTGTTTCTGCAGGCTTCTATTTTGCAGTTTGTGCAGGGGGTGGTGGCTGTTCCTGATGGGAAGAAAGGGAAATTGAATCCACTGAAAATTGGTTTTGAGATACTGAGTGGTAAAACAACCTCTGCATGTCGTACCACAAGTGCTGGGGTAACTGGCATCATGTCAAATGGTAGCATGACTCAGGTTTTCTTTTGAAAAACAAGGTAATAAATGTCAGAACTTAGATATTAAATATGATCTCAAACTTCCCTAACAGTGTGGTTTTATGTCAGGGAAGCATTTTGGCTAGGATAGTAACAAGTGTTTCAGAAGGACAGTTTTGAGATTCTCAAGGTCAGGCTACCTTTTAACAGAACTTTGAGAAAGGCCAGCAAGTTAAATGCTGTGAAGATATCATTAATAGTGCATTTTCTTATGCAGTGTAATTTTTTTTTTTTCATTTTTAAAGGCAAATCCCCCTCCAGTGCTGGTGAATACAGATTCTTTGGAGACTTCAACATATGTAAGTCTACACTTGCTTTCAATTATAATTTTAAATCATGTTTTATGAATGTAGTGTGTATGCCTGTTGTTGCTGTTTAACAAGACCTATTTTATCTCTCTGATGGTGCTTGATTTTGTCAGCTCCATTGATAATTATTTAAACTCCTTAAATAGCTGTTTCATGAAAAAAAAAAGTTGCAGATTGCAGGTGGGAATTTTTCTTTGTACCAATGTGTGACAGTGAAAAACACAATTGAGGTTCCAGAGGTTCAGTGTTCAGAGAACAATCTGTTTCTTCTGCTGTGCAGGCAGATGCTTTAATATTTAATGTGCCATTTCCATTGCACTTCTCATAAAAACATTTCTTCATGCAGTGGCTATACTTAAGGTCTTAGTGCTCTAAATGTTCATAAAAATGAGTTGGTTCTATTTGGACCATTAAGGTAATAAGTGTAGTTATGTGGAGGCTGAGATTTTTGTTTGTCAGGCATAGTTACAATATTTATATAGAAAGTTCTTCGTCCAGGGGAAGGCCCTGCAAATAAAGCTTAGCTTAGTGGGTCTGAGATCCCTTTAAAACTTGGAAAAGATAGACTAAGTCAGTGATTTTTATCATGTAATATATCCTTGCTCCTGTATTTGCCAGTGTTTGGATTGTTAGATGAATAAATTCAAAGGTAATTTTTCAAAAAAAGAGAGAGTATAGAACTGAGCTAAAGGAAAAGATAAAAATGATAGAGGTTTTTGTTTGCTCCTGTTTATCTAGATGATATTTTAAATTGGATTAGAGAGCTTTGTACATGGAAATAAGAGACTGCTTAAATATATTAGGATCAGCTTTGTTTTGTTTAGTGGTAATGAGTAGGGAAATGATTAATCATCCTTGTTATTTATTTAATAAAAAAGAAAAGCAAAGAGCTCTGCACACTGATCAGTCATCATGAACCTTTTGCAGGTACTGTAAGGCTGGATGATTGCTTCAGTTAGCACATGTTGTTATTCCTGTAGATAATAGCTCAAGGACTAAGCTACCACAAAACCTGCTTGATCACAGTGGCTTCTTTTGTGTTGGGGTAGCAATAGATCCAGTTTCGTGTATTCAGAAGGTCAGGACCTTGTCCCTTGTTAATAGAGAAATATCATGTGTTAAAACCACCGTATCTTTTTCAGTGAACAAACTACTAAGGACATAATCATTTTTTGAGGTACTTTGCAAAGATGATAATCTGTTATATGTGGAATGGATATGGATTCTATTGTATTAAAGGGAGACATAATTAGAGAGTGAGGGATAAAAGAGCTTGATATTAGACACCCTGTAAAAGTCATGGCATTGCCAGCTTTTGGAGCATTTAAATATGTTCAATAAACACAGGAGAAAGGAAGTAGCTTGATCTTACTGGGATGAATTAGTTCCCTTTTTAAATTCTCTGCTAGAAAAGTCAGATTTTAAAATGCTTTCTTCTATAAGTGTTTATCTTTATTTGTTGCAGAAGTCTTATCAGATATTCTGTATCTTAAGGATAGACAAGGTGCTTTGTAAAATAATAGTATAAATGTTATTTTTTACCTTGTTAAATATTTCATCCTAAAAGGCTAGGAATAGGGAGTTGTCTGTAGCTGCTGTAGGTAACTGTTGAGGAAAGAATTTGATTTACAAGATATCTTGGAAAAAAGTTTACTCTTGAATATTAAATATGAATGAGTTTTTGTTATTTAATTGATTTTGCTTAGTTTTGATATTTTTTTACTTCCAATACTCGATTTTTTCCTTGTTCTGTAGGTAGTAAAGAGTGTGGGTATCTTTTCTAACCAGAGGATGACAAGGCTTCTTTCTAGGATTTCAGTTTTTCATCAAGCTTTATAAAGTATTCTTCTAAACTCTTCCTCTTTTTTTTGTGCCTATTTTTATTAAATTAATTTAAATTGCTGAACTTAAGTATGTATTTAACATTATAAACAGTAGTATAGAGAGTTGTTAAATGTTACTTTAGAAGGATCTTACCCATTTCTCATGAGAAGGTCATGTAAAGCATCAGTCTTTGATTTTTCTCTGCTCAGTGTGGAACAACAATAGGAAAATGCTGCTCTGTTCTTCCTTACGATTCCTCTCTACCCCACATCCTGTTTCTTTTTCCTCAGTTTCAAGTTGCTGTATAGCCTGAGGAACATCTGAGGATCTCAAGAGCATTTTTTTCTGTCAATTGAAAGCAGAGGGCCTGTTCCCTACAGTAGTTGTGTGGAACAGTCTTCTACCTGAACAGACAACTTTTAAATTTGTACAAAAAGATTGTCTGATTTATAAATACAGAGTGGTCTGAAAATCACATGTCCCCTCTGAGCCCAGTGGTCACTTTGAATCAGCTGAGATTTGATGGGAGTGAACTGCCAGCCAAGCAAACTAGGTTGTGTAAAGTGTAAGATTCTCTCTAAGTCTCACTTCTCTTTTTTTAATAGGTCAATGGCACGGATGCAGATTATGAGTATGAAGAAATTACTCTTGAAAGGGTAACATGCTAAATGTCCTCTGTACTTTGTTTGAAATGGGATTTATGATACTTTAATATGAAAAATAGCAATTCAAACGAATTCTTACTCTTTCTATTTTTATTTTAGGTAGATTATTTAACCTGTTAAAAAAATGTACAATCAGTTGCTAAGCAGGAATTGAAAGTTTATTAATATCCTTGACCACTGAGAGTAAAATGGGGGAATGATCTCCTCTAAGACATCCTGCATTTAATGGTGCTACCTAGACTTGTAGAGACTAACAACACAGATTGTGATTTAATCTCCTGTATTGCTATTTTTTTCATAGGCTTTTACTTATATGCCATTAAATTTTTTATTGAGATTCCAAGTGACATCTTGTCACATGCATTTCTTTGTTGGGTTTTCTACATTGAGATCTAGCTCAGTTCATTTGACATGCACTGTTAACAAAAAGACAGAAAGAAATTATTGTATCTAATACCTGTGCAGTTCTGGTGGTTACTGAGAGGGTGAAGAGGTCTTGCAGTTGATGGTAAGGGCAAGTGATCCTTGAAAAGAAAAATGTCAGTCTGAATCTCTGCATCTGTGGGAATATATAAGAGGTGGGACACAAGCTGTATAAAGGCTTTTCTCTGGGAAATATAATGTGTCAATAATAATTTAATGAGGAGCACATATTTGTCTTAGAGTTACACAATGACTTATGTTCTCCTTGCGTGTATGTAAGATGTACTTATACTTATTTTCATAGAAGTGATGTATATAGCATACCACTTAACGACTGTCTTTAAATATTTTTTAAAAAAATATGTAGATTTGGTTCTATAGAGTATCAAATTCACCAGAATACCTTCTCCCCAAAAAATAAATGTGTAAATTTTTTTCCCCTCTATCTTTAGGGAAATTCAGGACTTGGCTTTAGCATTGCAGGTGGTACAGACAACCCACATATTGGAGATGATGCAAGTATTTTCATTACAAAAATTATAGCCGGGGGTGCAGCTGCACAGGATGGAAGATTACGGTAGGATGAATTTCTGCGTTGAGTTATTAAGGGCTGTTGTTGTATTTTAAAAAATGGATAGAAAATTTTCTGTTATTCGTAATAGTTTTGTTGTCCTGCATTAAACATTAAACAGGTTTTCCTTACAGAAGTATTTTTTAAATAATGAAGAATGTTTGAGTGGATCAATATGTGTCTCCCAAACTAATAATATCTGCAGTTTAGGAAAATTAAGTGAACTTTTTCTATTCTGTGGTATAAATTTATTATGCCATATAAATGTTTCATAGTTCTTAATTCAAGAAAAAGCTTAGACAGGTAGGATAGGTAACTCTTGATTATCCATATGTGGATTTTCTGATCCACAAGGTAGTAGAGTTTAGTAGCAACCTTTTTTTAGGCTTCATAGTAATTCAGTGTCTTAATTTTTCAAAGATACCCATCCACATTGATTGTAGGACTATTTTTTTTCTCTTGTGTTGTCAAGAGCTTGCCCCATAATTTCATGTGCAAATACCTGATGTATTATGGGTTTTAGTCCTAATGAGCTTATTTCAAGGCTTCATTTTAGCTTGTTGGCCGTTGTCAGAGGTACATCTGGCAGGACACGGTGACAGGTGGGCCTGGCATTGCACTTAGTGTAATGAGGGCTTAGTGCTACTGCAGCAACATGTTAAATGGACTGGAAGGCCAGCACTTAAACTGCTTGTGAAAAGCAAGATTGACTTGTTCATATCATGGCTTTTAGTGTGTTTTCATTGTGTACCTTTTAGGTTTTGATTTTCTAAATTCTGTTTTATTGCTGTAAACAAAAGGTAATTTTTACAAACATCCGTTCAAAACACTGTCAAAATGAGGCACATACATATAATAAGGTGCTCTCTTCAGCCACGAATTAAATATTCCTCTTAAATGGTGTCTAGTGATTCTTGATTTATTTTTAAGAACCAATAATGTATTTTAGAGCGTTGTCTTGACTGAGTAGAATTTTGGAGAGAAATCTCTGTATTTTAATGTGTTAACATGTATGTCAGTGTATTATAGATAAAATATTAGGCTCCTAATGTGTGCACTGTGCTGTAACACAACAACTGAGCTGACTGTTGCTGTCTCCAGAGTTAACGATTGTATCCTACGAGTAAATGAGGTGGATGTTCGGGATGTGACACACAGCAAAGCCGTGGAGGCTTTGAAAGAAGCGGGATCAATTGTGCGATTGTACGTCAAAAGGAGAAAACCAGTCACAGAAAAAATAGTGGAAATCAAACTTGTGAAAGGCCCCAAAGGTATGTTGGAAATACAAAGTTTCTGTTTCATAAGGATAGAATTGAAACTATTCTTGTAGAATGCGGAGTTTTCTTTTAAACGATAAAAATGTTTCTGATTGTATCTAGTAATTTTTAAGTGCATTAAAATTGGAGTAAAATACTTAATTGGATTACCTAGTAAGGATGTTTGAGAGATTAAAAATAATTTAGGGAAAGTAATTACTGGGCAATATGTCTATAAACATACAGATGCGTGGTGATGCTTTTAGTTCTGCTGCGCCCATACTTCACAAAGCATGAAGTAAATGATCTAGCTTTTGGTTTTCAGAACTTGTGTATGTGTTACATCTTTTCTAGAGCTTTATTGTCTAGAAAATTATGGGGTTCACTTGAAAAGGCATCAGAATTACTTCAGCCAGACCCTGATACTATATATATTTGCGTCATACAAGGAGTGTTATTATTTATGTAAAAATTTAAATCCAATGAATGCAAAAAACGTTTCTTGAGTAATACCTTTATCTTCAAGCAGGTCTTGGTTTCAGTATTGCTGGTGGTGTAGGAAATCAGCATATACCTGGGGACAACAGCATTTATGTAACCAAAATCATCGAAGGTGGGGCAGCACATAAAGATGGCAAACTTCAGATTGGAGACAAACTTTTAGCTGTAAGTAAGACCTGCATTTTTTTAATGGTCATTCACTTTTAGACTCAATAGGGGTGTGATTCAATTTGTGGTTAAGCTGCTTGGAGATCAGTGATAAAATTAAATCTGCATCATTCAACACCATCTCGTCAGGAAATCTGAAATCTATTCTTCAGCTCAATGTTCCATGCAAAACCTGTATAAATCAGCATGTTTATTTCTGATGCCTGCTATTATTTTTCTGGGATCTGAGTGACAGAATTATAAACAAACATATAATGGGATTGTTTCTCTTCTCAAAAGAGAATGGAATGGAACTGCTTGTACTGGTGGCTGGCCAGCCTTTAGCCAGCCTGTAGTGAAACTGCTTCTTATATTGCATTTCAGTGT
The DNA here is from genome assembly GCA_024734555.1 of Trochalopteron elliotii. NCBI lineage: Eukaryota > Metazoa > Chordata > Aves > Passeriformes > Leiothrichidae > Trochalopteron > Trochalopteron elliotii. Next base: position 745,890 of record JANPWX010000223.1, read on the forward strand.
TAGTAATGCTGCTGAATGGCGTTCTTATTTTTTTTTAGAAGCTTAAAATAGCTTCAAAGTTGAATTTTTCTAAGCACAAAGTAGAAATAACTTTCAACTTCCTTAAAATCAATCTACAAATGTTTTGTCCAGATAGAAAAATGAGAGCCACAGCCAGAAATTTCTGTATTTCTGAACTGTTAACTCTTGTAAGGTTAATTGCTCTACACTCCTCCCTCTAGCAGTATTTGCTTCTGTAAGACCTCTGGGTACATGTGTACTCACAGTACAGAACAGCAGAACTTGTGTTTACTGCTCTTCAAACAGTAAAAACTAATTCTATATGTTTAGTACAGAGTTTGCCATCTGTAAAAAGACTTTTTGGATAATTTTGTCACTTAAAACAGAGTTGGGCAGTGTGAAGGTACTTAAAGAATACTGGAATTATCCCTTTATGTGAAGAATCCTGCTTTTTAAAAAATATTAGAAATGAGGTCTTGGTGTTACATAATTATGTCATGACAAGTTGATGTGGAGTTTATTCTTATTAGAAGAAACTTTTCTCTATGTTATGCTTGCAGTAACACAGTGTGATTGTCACACTTATATTTTGAGTGTCCTCTTTGTCCCATTAGCTCCCCAAAGTCATGTGTGCCTTCTTTACAATGTTGTGGTCAATACAGTTTATAATAATCTTTCATAGATTATAAAAATAATCAAGAATACTTGTCTTTCTCATACTTAACAAGCATCTCTTACATAATTTTATGTAACCAGTTATGTCCGTGGCATGTGAATCCTAATAAAGACTCTCAATACCAGTGTTCCAACAGCCTTCAGGGAGTGTCCTATAAAAACAGTACATTTTTCTGGGTTGAGGATGACTGTTTTTCTCTTCAGGTCAACAGTGTTTGCTTAGAAGAAGTTACTCATGAAGAAGCAGTGACTGCCTTAAAAAACACATCTGACTTTGTCTATCTGAAGGTTGCAAAACCCACCAGCATGTTCATGAATGACAGTTATGCCCCTCCTGATATCACAAACTGTAAGTTCATCTTATCTTTCTGCTTTAATTTGTTTTCGCTTTAAGGCTTTAACATATTTCATTTTTAGTATTTTAACTGTTGCAAGCTTTTAAAAATTATATGAGGCAAAAATCTGATGTAAGTTGATTAATGAGGAAAATTATATACTATGCAAAACAACATCCTTTAGCTTGTATACTGAAAAGACAGCAGCAGTGGGGCTCCAGGTGTGTTTTTGTGGCTGTCATGGCCCTGTCCTAGAGACTCAGTGTTACTCATCACTTGCTGATGTGTACAAGGGGAGAGAACAAATGCTTCATGCTCTTGGGGATGTGAAGAGTAGAAAGCAATGCACTGTGGGGATGTTCAGTGTCCTGCAAACTAAAGAGGTTGGTGATGCTCTGATGTTTTTCCAGTTTTCCTGGTTTTTTGTGAACTTGCATATGCTTGAATAAGCTGAGCTGGGAGATTGGCAAGTTCTTGCTCTGGTGCCTGCCTATGAATGTGTTAAAAAAATCCGTGTTAACTTATTTGAAATCTGGCTTCAGTTTTGACATAATTATTGATGATTCGAATGGAAAGCCAGTGAACACTGTATTAAAAAGTAGTTACAAGAATTTCTGACAAGAGTATTTTCAAAGTCAAACATGCAAATCCAGCAAGTACAGGGTTGAACTACAATGTAAAGAAATATTTGAGCTGAGTGTAGTTCAAGAGGGTTATCATCATTTAGTGATCAGAGAAAGGAAAGAGAATGATATAACTGTGTCTTTCTAAGACTGAATAGACTGACTTTTCTGGATGACCAGTTTTACTCATGTTGTCACATGAAATGGTTCTGGGGGAGAGTTATTTTAGGTATTGCTTAGTTTCCTGCCATTAGATATGTGCAGTTGATATGTAGTACCTAAACACTCATCTGTTTATTTGAACAAGAGGAACTTGTTCATTTGAAAAAGAGGAACACTTTGGGACTGAAAGAGGTAACTGAAAACAGTATGTAAAGGACAACAAACAGAAGTGCAGCACAACACAGACTGAAGTACCTTATAAGCCCATTGTTTGTTGGCAATACCTACAGTATCTTATAATCTATTTGTAAGCTTATTGAATTACAATTTGGAGCTAATCAGGTTTCATCTCCACTGTGTTATTAGAATGCTCTTGAAGGCTCCATTCTTTGACATATCTAATTTTCAGCCTCCACTGATTATTCCCCAGTTTTCTATTCAATATATATTAGAGAGCAGCCATTTTCCCTTACTCTATCTAGTTTCTTCAATAACCTTTCCATTGTTTCCTTGGAAAGCAGACTTCCTGGTTTCACTCCATATAACTGGTCTTTTCATATATTTCACCTGGAATTCATATTTTTTGGAACAGAGAAATCTGATTTTTGCATAGTGTTCCTGGTAATGTTGCAGTAATGCAGTTACACTGCTGTGGATTGGGATGTGACAAACATTGAAGCATCTCATCTCTTACTACTGCACCTTGACTCAATCATTGGAATATTTACTTTGTTAATCTTTTGTGGGAATAAAGGCAAAACCTGTAGAAAGTCCGAGGTGAGGAAGGTAGAGAAGGAGCTGATTCCTGATAGTTTGCCCAGTGCTAATAAGTCAATGACAGTGGTAAAGGTGGCTGTTGGTTGTTGAACCTCTTGTCATGCAGACATATTAATTTCTCTCAAATGGTGGATGAACTGGAGACATAGTTCATTGCAGGTAATTGCATCATAGCATGGAGCCATAAGAGAGGCAGTGACATCTCTAAGAATACCTTCTCACCATGTCCATTGGCTGGACAGATCAGGGAAGTTCTGTCAAGGGTAATCCCACATAACTGCCATGAGGTTGTCCTCTGCCATCTTGCCATGAGTCCTTAATTTCTCAGTAAGTAAGAGTTAGTGTCACATCCATCACCAGAGGTAAATGGCCTGGTCACACACGTAGGCTCCTTTTGTCCTTTTACCATCCTCCCTCCAGAGTTTCTCTCTGTTTGCTCTCCCTCTAAGGGTAATTTGAGAGATGGTGGCATTCTGTGCAGCCAAATATCCCGTCTTTGTGGGAAGTGTCACTTCTATCCTTTTACTGAGAAGTGAAAAGCCAGTCTCCTGACCTTGTCACATACCTCAAGCTCCAGCAGCTGCTTCTGGAAACCTTTCTCCTCCTACTCAAGCATTCTGAAAAAAGTCATGGAAGTTTTTCACAGATTTCAGGCATCTTGTCTGTCCTTGTCCTTTAGTGACCCTTGACAAGGTTTGTGAGCTGTCTGTACTTTTGAGTAGATTTTCTGTGTTTTATTTCATTTAGCTACAGTTCTCTTGAGCTCTCTGTCTGAAGATACGGTTTTTCACTGTTTCTGGTAGACCAAAGAACATTCCTCTGCAAGGTGCTGGGTTCTTTGATGAAGCTTTAGTCTATTTCTTTTCCTTACAACAGGAAAGCCTTTTCTACCCAAGGCTCCATGAGCCTGTGTCTCTGTTGATCAAAGTGCAGCTGGTTGTTACTGCAGCTGGTGTGGAGACCGAACCTACTGCCGGAATTTTGAACCCAACACAGACCTAAAGGTCTTGCTGAGGTGTTTAATGACTTAATTCCAGGAAATCAGTTTAGTCTTTTCCTCAGTCTTTCACTTAGGAAAAACAACTGCATGTGTCTGAGCTGCTAAATGCTATTTTTCTAATACAGGGCAGAACAAAAGCTTTTCCAGTACCTCAGGGTTTGCGCCTTTGCAATAGAAATCTCAAAGTGAGCTCAATCTCTTCAAAGGCTGATTCTGCTTTATAAATGATATAATTTGCAACCAGAAAGCCTCTGCTTTCTGCAAGAAGCTGCTCAATTAGATAGAACTCTTACCAAAAAATGGTGGCACCTATATGTAGTATTTTATACTGCATTTAGCAGAGCAGTACAGGGCTCTAGAGCTTTAGACTGGGGATTCTGAAGTGCTTTTACCAGATGGCAGATATTAAAGAAGTATTTTCTAGGATCACCTGGATTGTGAGTCAGTGTTGAAACAGTTACCAGGGTTCTTTCTTCACCTACTCATCTGCAGCTGTTCCGAGACATGTATTTGCAATCCTCCTTCCTATTTCTGTTCATGAAAATCCTTTTAGCCAGATTCTTAGGAGTTCAGTCCTATCATAAAGGAGAAGTAAGATGGGCACAGAGGCTCTCTGTGAACATGTCTATTACAAATGATGTTAAGGTAGAAACTCTAATACCTGAGTTTATATGTGAACTGCTCCCTTACAGAACCCCCTTGGGAGGGTTTTTTGTTTGCTTATTTTATTTCTGTTTGTGTGTGATGTTTGTTTGTTTACTTGTTAATTCTCATTTTATCAGAAATATCTAAAAGCGCAGTGCACAGCACTTGGTACTGTGCAGAACATGAAGTAAATTGCTCATTGTGCTAACTTGTGTGGACATGGTAGTTAATTCAAAAGTCCAAATTCAGAATTTGATTTGTCTTTAAGATTTTCCTTCTGGATCTTGTTTAGTTATAGGGCTGCCTCACTTGCCCTGGTGATGAGGATTTAAAATGCAGAGCTAGGGATACTGAGGAGCTGTTTGAGAACAAATTTCAGTGTCTAGGTTTTGTGTAAAATCTGATTTCTTGTAGAACTGCTGTAGTAAGAGCATCAGCTACACAGTGTTGCGGCCTTGTCAGGTGGTCTGATGGCTCAGATGAAAGGACCAAATAAGTCAGTATCCATATAGATAATAAAATAATTTGATATTTCTTTCGGGTTAGTGCCATAGAATCGGGATATTTGATCAAGAGGTTTCTGAGATTCTGATTTATGGCAGTATTTATTGGGAAGAATACAGATGTTGTGCCAACATTGTGCACCTGGGGCTGAAAATTGACCTCTGTCATTTGATATTTATCAGAGTGAGTGAGTGCTTCCAGCTGCCTGTGGGGGAAGTTACTGTTGAAAATCTTGTTAGAGAAGAGTTGGGGCTGTTGGACACCAGAGATTCAGCAGGGAATGAATGTAGAAAAATAGGCTTATGGTTATGTGCTGTTTCTCTAGAGACTGGGATGTGTATGGGTGATGAAAGCTTGGCCATAGACCTGGAATAGTTGATTGCTATGCCCGTTTCTGTTGCTTCTGTGAGATTTCTTTTAGCTCTTGAGGTGTGGATTGCCAGGCTAAACAGTTACTTTTCAGTGCTCTGCATTTTCTGACTCAAGAAGAATGCAATTAGGAAAGATAGTTCTTTCTGAGCACATTGCCCTCTGAGTGCTGTTCTCCACTCCTGTCAGGCTGAAAAATGAGAACTTCCAGTATAGATAATATGGCAATGCAACAGAAGTCCTCTCACCATGTTTTATTGTGTGCAGGGGAACAACAGCACTGTGGGTGGGCTGGTTCTGTGGCTGGAGCATTGGGGCTGATGTGTATGTGATAACCACAGCTGCTGGAGGGGTCATGTATCAGTAGGAGTGTAAACTGCCTCCCTCATCTATACATAAATAGTGGTCATTAAATGGTTCCTGGAATAAATATCCAGTAATTTGTTCATATAAATGCTTTTAAAGTTATTCAGTTGAAATATTACCAAGAAGGTGTAGTACTTGCTGTTTAAAACACTAACATTACCTGTGAAGTGCATGTAGTAGAATATGAGAGTCAGAAAAGTGGCTAAATGGTTTTTGAGAGAGAACTTGCTTCAATACAGGCCTTCTTTGAAGACATTATCAGTGATGCATTTTTGACTCCTAATTAATTTCTAAGTATTTTTTTCTTTGTTTTTGTGCATTGGTACATTATTTCCACCCTGCATTGAGAAATAAAATACTGGAAGGTAGGGAATAATCAGTTTCTTCACTGGATGAGAATGCCTGATTTCTTAAATGGCCTAAGTACAGGAAGAGAAGAACATGTAATAACAGTAGAAGACAATACAGTTTTGATTTTATTGCCCATTTTAGAGATTGTACTTGTGATTGGTGTCCTCAGTTCACAGATAATAGGAAAATAATAGGAAATCTTCCATTTTTTTCTTTTTGTCTAGAGCTGTTTTATGTAAAGGAGAGGGTGGATTTGGAAATGGAATTTCTTCTTAAGAGTAGACTTTTCCTGTCAAAGCAAGTTGATTTCGTGCATGCAATTTTCTGCTCATTCAAAAGACAGTTCCTTTATCAGTTTCATCAGTAATAATATTTACCTGGAAATAGATTAGACCTCATTTAGTATTCAAAAAGTGATGTCTTGCCTTTTATTTCTGTTATGTTCCTCATGAATATGCTTCAGCTGTAATTTGCATCTGAAGCAGTTTCAGGAAGGATGCAGGTTTTGTGCAGAAGCTCCACAGAGAGCAGCCTCTTTGTGTCTTTGTATAGGTTTGCTTTAGTAGCACTGAGAGATCAGCCTTGAGAAAGGACCAGACTCTTCCAAGCAAGTAGCATATGTAAAATTTTATAAAGGATGCAGACAGTGCTGTTGTGGAACAGTCCACAGGTCTGAAATAATAAACTGTTAAATTGATTGATAGCTGACTTTTAGTCACATGGTGAAAGAATAAAAATTTTAAAAATAAGGTCGTGTAATAGGTAATGTGTATGTTTCTGAACACAGTGCTTCAGAAACCTGAAAAACAAACGAGAAGTACTGTAAGTCAATGAATGTAGAATTTGTATCTAATTACTTCCTATAAAATATGCATCATTATGGCTACCATTGGCTTGTGAAAAGTAATTTCAAATTCATTTTGTGGAATGAGATAATTTAGTGCAGGAACAGAATGTACAGATCTGCTATACTGTGCAACAGTTGTTAAGGTTTTGTGATCAACACCCATTTTCCTGTAGTTGGAAAAGAGCTCATAATGTCTTGCATTTAATTTTTTGTGCTTTAGCTTTAAAATTTTCAAAGAAGAAACAAAGTAACTGTATTTATGTGCGGTTTTGTTTTAAGCAAAAAGTGCGTACAATGACATGGCCATAATAATGTTGTATTAAAAACCTTTTTTTTAAACTGAAAAGCAAATATTGCAATATGGTTTGGTAATAATTTGTGAAAGTGTTGCTAAAATTTTAATGTGATTAAAAAAACCTCCAAGTTTTTTGACAGTTAGGTATCCAAATCTCATACCCGTGCACAGAAACTGTGTATTGTACTGGGACAGACAGAAGGAAGTGGGATCTATAAAATCCTTGCAGGGAACGCAAGGATGAAGGTGCAATGTGTGTGTTACTGCTGTTCCAAAAAACTGATTAGGAATCACATATGTTGGACAGTTCCTGATTTTTAGGGAATTCTCTAGAGTGAATGCTTATGTTGATCATTTGGTTTTAGCAAAAGCAGCATTCTCTTTGCTTTAGGCCCATGAAGCCAAGCAACGTGAGGGAACTTCCTTCTGTCTTTGTTATAGAAGGGCACCGGGTACCTCTTGTACTTCAGTTCTGAATTTTGCTGAAACCTTTCATGTATCCAGAATAATGATTTCCAGAAGTTCTGCACAGTGTCATGCAACTAACTGAGGGCTGGTGTGTCTGAGTAGCACAATTCCTTTATCAGCCAGTGCTTTTAAAATGCTGAAGCTGTTAATAGTGGATTTTAATGCTTGCTGAAATGCTGACAGTGTTGACATGAGGCATACGCCGTGTGAAGAGTTTACTGCACACGTTTACTAGGAATCTAGAACAATACAGGCACAATCCAGCCCAGACTGGGTGGTGTGAAAGATGGCTATTTAGCAAATATATCATATATATGCATATGTATATCTCAAGAATACTCTTGATAAGTTTGTATACGATCCAAACTTTTTGATAAAAAGTTTAAAAAGGAAAAAACAAAAAGAGAATGTGTAGATTGCTTCAGCAGTCTGTGTCATGTATGTTCAGTTAAAGAGCTTTGGGTTTAGTGTAAATCCTCAAAGGTCAGCTACCCGATCAGATACAGCAAGTAAGGGCAAGGAGTCTGGAAACTTTAATTATACTGAATCTATGAAGAGTCCTCACAGTTCATGTTTAAGCTTCAAAGTTTGAAGCACATACGCCAGGAAAAAAGACCGTTTTGTAGAATGTTTTTCTGTTGTAGAACATGCTTTGTAATGGCAAACAGTGGATATGACTGTGCCTTAATGAGCACTTAAAATTGATGTGCCTAACTTGGAAATATCATGCACCTTCTTAATTATTTATTGGAACAATTCTCCTGGTGTTGTAGAATATTTTCCATCAATTGTAATCATTAAGATGCTAAATTTCTTCTGGTATGTGTGTTGTGGTTCAGTTAAAACTTTGCTTCAGTCAAGATAAAAACAGCTTTAAAACAGATAAATCTCCAGACTGTTCCCATGGGCTTCAACTATCCACAGTAACTGTTTCTAAGAAGTTTTATTTGAGACACAATGAAACTTAAAAATTTGCTTACTGACTTAGTGAGACTGGGGAATGTACAGATTTAACACACTATTTTAGAATGATGATATTTATAATATATAATTTAAACTGTTTTTAAAAGAGGTCACTCCTTTGCTTCAGTTCCTCCAGCTCTTTTTCGGTATTATCCTAATGTCTTTTATTATTTTCCTTCCCCCTCTGTGAAGCTTATTCTCAGCCAGTGGATAACCATATTCCTCCATCTGCCTACCTGGGACAGTCCCTGCCCCCAGCATCACCAGGGCGATATTCACCAGTTCCCAAGGGAATGCTTGGAGATGATGAGATTACCAGGTAATGAATAATCAAAGCTAAGTGGCAAATTGGTTAACCAGGGAAGTTCCAGGATGTGTTAGTGGGCAAAACACTAGTGAATGCTATATTTTATTTCAAGAAATAGATGTTACTTTTTTAACTCTTGTAAACATTGTTGTAAGGGTAAAACTAGGTATATTCATATGTATATATACACACACACTTTATTTATCAGTCTAGGAATAGCATTAAAAACAGCCCTGGAAATGCTGCATGCATTGACAGAGATTTTGGGATGGTAGTATGAGCAGATCAGAGATTTTCTTCTTTTAAAGCAAGCAGTGTTTGGGTCTTCCCTGCCCCCACAGACAAGGGTTTGTTTTGATGGATTCTAAATCCAGAAAGGCTGGACAGCTCTTAATCCTTTCCCATTACAGACCTTTCATTCCTTCACTGGTTCAGTAGATTGCATTAATCTTTTGTTCATCATTGCTGATACAGGGAAGCTCTTGTAATTTTGTTGCCCTTCTGTTCTGCAAGTATAGGGATGTTATACTGCACTTTCAGTATGCTGTTGCTGAATTCTGTGTCACACCATCATCTGATATGGATAATGTCACTCAGATTCCGAGGCAGGGTTCACCCAGGACTGAAACCTAAGTGACATAATAAATTGGAGAATTGATTTTAGTGTAGTGAAAGGTAGGATATGTCTTTGTACTGATTTATAACTTAGAGTTTGGTAGACATGTAAGCCAAAATGATTCTGTCCTATTGATATCATTATGGTTTTATTGCTTTCCTTTAAAAATACAATAAAAGGCTGTTTTCAGATTTCTTCTGAAATGCAAGGGCTGTTCAGAAAATGTTTAGATTTTCTTTAAATTACATTCTCATATTACACCCTCTCCATCCCAAGAAGAAGTTTATAAATTTTGAGTGTTATTTTAAAAGATACTTCATCTTTCTGTTCTCTCTTCTGTTCTGTTTATTTTTAATGTATTGTTGTGATCCAGAGCAATATGTATAGAGATTTTCAGTGTCATTTATTTGTAATAGACTAGTACTCTGAAAATATGAATAGAATAATTGATGGAGGTGAAATTTAAGAATTTGGCCTTAAGAATTTGACCTGATTTAATAGCTAGTGCAAAAATTGAGTGTTTTTAAAAGATTGTACTAGATGATACTTTTTGTTTTGTGAAAAAGCCCCAGCTTCTTACTTTATCCTGTAAATTAATAATTAATGCTTCCAAATACTTAATGTCCATTAATTGTTCTTTAGTGCTCTCTAGTGATTTTTGAAATGCAGTGCACAGTTTCTCTGCTTTATTAGAAATGTCTTTTCTGAGATCATTTATGCTTTACTTGTATTAAATTGAGTAACAGATAATAGATTTTTGGAAGGAGTCTTTCTGCATTAGAATTTGTCTGACCTTATCAATATTTCTTCTTTTCTCCCCTCATTCAAGTTAGGAGGGGATCCTGGGAAAAAAAGTGCAACTTGGTTTAATTTAACTTCTTCAATTTGCTTTGCTGAAATCAAAAATGTATTTGAGAATGTCACAACCTACACTGGTGTTCTTGAACAATGTGGAAAATATTAGGTAATGATAGTGCTGAATAGGATTGTAGCATAATAGGAATTTATTTATACATACATACTTACAGATTTGTTCATTTCGCCTAACAACAGGGAGGGGATTTTGTTTTGCATCTGGAAGCTTTTCTAAATGTTTTTTTTACTTTTACTCGTATCTAGTGACCAAGATTTCATATTCCTTTCTTTTCCTTCAGAGAGCCTAGAAAGGTCGTCCTACACCGAGGATCAACAGGTCTTGGTTTCAACATTGTTGGAGGAGAAGATGGAGAAGGAATTTTCATCTCTTTCATCCTTGCAGGAGGGCCAGCTGACCTGAGTGGAGAGCTTAGGAAAGGAGATCGTATAATTTCTGTAGGATTCTTTGTTTCTTTTATTTAAACAGTAACAAAAGTTTCCCCCTCCCTACATATTAATGCCAGTTTATGATATACAAAAAAATGTTACTAACTGAGCTAAGTGTGAGATAATGGAACAGATTCCAATATACTTCTAAAGTATCTTTGAGGACTTTAGTCTGCCTCAGTTTCTCATCTATAACCTGATTAAAATAGCACTTCCCTCTCTGAGACATTTGGTGAAGACAGTGAGTAAGTGACTAACTTATCTTAGTCTTGTAGCTAAGGGCTGTGTGTGTCTAAATTGAAAGAATACAGGTTTCAGAAATAACCCTTCTACTGAGATGGAGACCCTTGGCAGCAGTGTCTAAAACTGGATCTTTACTTCCTGGAGTAGCTGCTGAACCTCCTATTAGTCTTAAAAAGATTCATCTCATACCTCTCCAAGGGCTTTTTCTATATTAGTATTAAAGGTCATAAATATCTTGTGTGTTTCTTTGTGAAATGACTTAATTTATGGAGAATCATTTCTTTGGACAATTACATTGTATTTTGGAAATTATTTAAGAGGAATTATGTCCTTTTAACAGCTGTTACTAAAACTGATATTAAGGCACATATTTATTTCAGTTTGAACAATGAAAACTGCTTTTGGTCAAAAATGTGGAGCACACATTTCTGCTCTTTTTTTTTTTAAATGCTATTTTTAAATCCGCATTGCAAACAATGCCAGATTCACAGAGGGTGTTGTCTGTCACTGGGTGTGGTGACAGTGTGGTCTGTTGGCATTATTTGCCTAAGAAGATCGCTGAACCATCACAAAAAGTAACATTCTCTATTTCTCCTTAAAAAGAAAGAAAGCACTCTTAAACAAGAAGAAAATTGACCATTCACGGAGTGGTATACTATGATAGTCTCAGTAATTCTTAAGAGGAGCATATGTGAGAGAGGATTTTATTGATGTTTTATTTCAGGAACAATGTTGGGAACAGGGGAAGTACACATGGCATGGAAACTAGTTTGTATCCAGTTTTTTTTTCCACAGGTGTGTGTTCTGTGGTGATAACTAGAAGCATTAATTTTGATAAGGAACCTTTTTGTATTGCTTGTAGGTAAATGGAGTAGATCTAAAAGCAGCAACCCATGAACAGGCAGCAGCAGCCCTGAAGAACGCAGGCCAAGCAGTGACTATTGTAGCTCAGTACCGTCCAGAAGGTAAGGGTTAAGGGTTGCTTTTTACATTCAAATTCCCTTGTACAATCTTGACTGCTGAGATTTTGAGTCATTGCACAGAGATTTGCCCAGAGCAACATACACTGCCTTTTAGAAATTACTCAGTGACTGTCACTTGTAGATTTCAAGGCTAGAGCTGTACTTATTCCTTCATGGCTACTGAAGCATTCTGGACAAGACTGTGCAGCTGAGCTGTATTGAGAATTCAATTTTCCAAGACTTATATGGCCCATTTGAGAGGATGCATGTGGGTGAAGTTACTCAAATTACCTGAGATTATGGGCAGACATCTGACAAATTAATCAAAGAAAGGATTGATTCCTGCCCCTTACCCTTAAGATGCTTAGTCTGCATTTGAGCATCTTTCCTTCTGAAACAGTGTTTAAAATCTCCCTTTGGAGTGAAGATGTTAGATGTTAGAATCACAACAGGGCTCATTCTACCCTTTTGAGGTATGCCTTGAAAGAAAAGTGTAACTGGAAAATTGAGATTCATTGTACTTTGGAGGCAAAATATGAATTGACTCATGGCCAACCTACCTCAGAGAGCTGTAGTTACTGGTGTCTGACATCTCTGCCTTATTCTTACTCCTCATAAAGTAAGTTTGAATGGAAGTCCAGCTATCAGGTCAGGTCTGGTGTGGGAGGTGAATTGAATTAGATACTGTGTTTATATCTTAGAGATTAGTAAAGAGAATATTTCCTTAAAGGTTACCCTTTGTTAGCATAGGAAAGCAGTCTGTTTGCAATTTGACTTTCCAAATAGAAAATACCATCTGTGTTATTGAGGGCACTTGATAAAAGTGTGTGTGTTCTTTGGTCATCTTCATATTTGCTAAACAATAGCTTCACATGGTGGTCTTTTCTTCTCACTAGATTCATTTAAATGGTTAACTTTGTATGTGTCTATATATATTATGTGTGTGTGTGTTTTTATAATTATCCTGATTTTTAGTTTCTGTCACTTGGAAACAGCTTAACAAGTATTAAAATATTCATAAAGTTGTTCATTATTGATGTTTCTCAAATATCTTCATAAAGATGGAGAACATCAGTTATAACTGCTTGTATTACATATGTATTTTATTTACATTTATGAATCCAGCAGGATTTTGTAAAAGATGCTAACAGCTAGGACAGATCAAGGAGATTCTAGGCATCCATCAGGGTTCATTATAACTGAGTAAAGAGATTCAGTATGATAGGAGCATTTGGAAGACACTTGGGACTGGCTCACTTCACTCCCTGTAATTGTATATGACATTTTGTATGTTCATAGATGTGGTGGGGAATGCTAATTTATGTTTTTACATCCTATCACATTTCTGTTTTTCCCATCATAAATTTCCCATTTGTCTTTCTCCTCCTATTTTTGGGAAAAGAGGATTTTTGCAAGCAGTTCTCTCATAGGAAAGCCTGAGTTAGGCTATAGAAAAATGAATCACTGGAAAACTCTTCTCGTGCAAAAGCTTGAACTTTCCGTATCTCTCTTCAAATCCATGGTAACTAAATTCTAATTACTGGGTTTGGGGTAGGCTATTATGGCTGAATGAAATTGATTTTATTGATTTTGGGCTCAAATTATGTAACCACTGACTTCTTTCTCTTGAATCTTCACAGTGGTCCTTGATTATTGAACTGGGTGAAAACAGATGTAATTGCATTCTTTAAAATGTCCTTCTGGGCATTCCTTCAGTTTCCAGGAGTGCTCAGTAAATTCGAGGGGTGCCTTACAAAGTTTTTCTACTCCACTGAATTAAAATTCAGCAACTTGCCAGCACTCTTTGGGACAGGTGAAAGCCAAACATGGAATACGATTGTGTTGTGCAGTTTCCAGAAGTGGGCATGCATCAGCCACCACCACAACTGTGCTCAGTTGACCTAAGGCTTTTGCCTTGTAGACTCCAGGCTTTTGTCTTGCAACTTGCCAGGAACTAATGTTGGAAACTGGTCACATGCTGGGTTGTACTGGTCCATCCTTCTGTGGTACATATGTGCCATGGGAATATTTATGACAGAGTCTCCCTTGCTGCACATATCAGTGGGTTTGGACCTGTTGGGACTGGATGCTGCAAAGCAATCTGTAGCAGGAGATAAGCAAGAGTTTGTGAAACAGAAATTATCCTGTAGAAATGTGGTTGGAAATTCAGGATGTTGTTCTCATTTCACGTTTATTTGGAAGCTTTTCCTTACTCCCTTGCTTCTAAAAATTTCTGCCTCCTTTCACAACATCACTCATGAATTAAAAGGGATTTTGCTTTACTGTGAATTCAGCTGGAAAAGAAATACTGTGACCTGGAGCAATTTCAAAGCAGGAGATGTTGGTTCAGTACATAAAAGTGTTTTCATAAGCCATTTGAATTTGTAGTGGCTTCTGATCCATTTAATTTTCACGTTGCTCCCTGGCTCTGCAGACACCTCAGTGCCACACTGCTGTCTCTGGTTTCCTGCAGAGGTAGGATGGCAGGGAAGGATTGTAATGTTGGCGCAGAGGAAGGAGAGGAAGCACTAAGCAATTTGGATATATATGTATCTCGTGGGAGGGGGGGATTCAGAATGGTCAGAATTATGATCATGCTGCATTAGCAGGGATACAGGAACTTGAGTGTTTGAAGGGAATGTAGTGAGGAGAGGAGCAGCAAGGGGGAAGTGTAGGACTGCAGAGGCTTACAGTTCTGGGAGGGCTCTGTGTTTCACATTGACCTCCATTGTTGCATTCATTCAAATTCAAAGGTCATTTGAAATGTAATAATAATGTTGCCTCAAAGTTCAGAATTTCTGGAAGGTTAGATTTTGGCATTCCAAAGGGGAATGAGGTGCCAGTGGGCTGCCATAACTGTATTATAGTTTGAGTGCATTTAAGTGTTTAAAAATAATAGTATAGCCAAACAAATGTATTAAAAATATGAAAATGAATTTGATTGAAATGGGATAGGAAACAATTTAGTGGGTTAAGCTTTCTATTGTAGTTATGCTCTGCTAGATCAGAACTGAGCTGTATTAAGGATGTGGATAACATTAACTGCAGTTACATAAACTGTGAAGCCTGCTCTTGGAGGGCCTTGAAGAAGGCAGCAGGCCAAGTCTGTTGGCATCAGCAGTCATTCACTGGTCACCTCATCTTTCCCTAAAGCAGGGCAAAATTCAGATAAGCCTGTCATGACAGAAAAGGATGCCAGCCCTTTCGGTTTCCCAAGGATTCTTACCTGACATACCAAAAATAAAATTGTAATTTCTTTTCTGAAAGAGTGGTAAGATGTTTAAGTGATCAGATTAGCTTCATGTTCTTAGGTGATCTGGTGGATCAGTGTAAGATTAGGAGAAGGTGGAACCAAAACATCAAGAGAAGATTTCAAAGTATTTTTGTAAAGCATCTGCTTCTGAATCTGTATTGTCCATATAGGTAGTTAACACACATTCTTTCAGTTTTAATGGAAACTCTGTATTTTTCATTCTCTCTTGTCTTTAAAACAAATGACTTGGAAGAAAGAAAAAAATGAGGAAACACTAAAGTTTTGTTAGAGCTTTCTGTTTGATGGCCAGTGTGTGGCTGATTTTTCTGTTTACAATGCTGCATCTTTGTACTGTTTTCTAGTGGAATTCAAAAGAGAATAACTGAGCTCTGGGAAATGGTGCTATTTTCATATGTTCATAAGCTAAGATTGTTTTTTGAGCATTAGCCTTGAAGTATATTGTAAATCTTCTGTCTGCAAAAGCCCAGCTGGGGTAGCATGGAGTCAATAATGCTTGTGCAAAATTTAGTTTTCAGTTACTGTTTTTATCAAGGCTTTACATGTCCTTGCTTTCTAGATGAGGACATGTGTTTTCTTAAACAAAGATGGTTCAAAGGATTAGTGCATCCCAATTTCATAAAATGAAAAATTTGTAAAAAGAAATACTTCAAAAAAAGTTTGCCCTGTTTTGGGGTATGTGGTCCCTGGTTTTCCAGGTTTCTGTTCTTGCTTGTTTTGTACCTGGTTCTACTCATTTGCAAATAATCTAGATTAGTCAATTAGAGTACCTTCAAAACTGCACCCATTAAGATTAGGAAAAGGGTTTTGCTATATATAGCCCTGATAGACACTATAAGGCGGCTTACACATGTTTTAATCCTTTAAAACCTCACTCCTACTCTTTAATATACTAAATAAAATTGCTTGTGAATGCTTGCTAAGCCTTCAGCAACAGTTTTAGTGGATTCACCTCAACAGTGACTGGACCTAGTCTCTTTCTGAGTTTTCCAGGGTCTGTTGGGAGGGTGTTCTTAACTAAATACAAATGCAGTTTTTCTAATCTTTTGAAATTCCTTTGCACAGTCTTTCAAGTGATTAGTGAGATACAAGCTCATTAAACATTAAAAGTGCATGAAAGTCACCAACAGCATGTGGCATTCATTGTGGTCTGTCCCAGGCAATGTTAATATGAAATGACAAGCATTGCAGCAAAATAATATCTCCTCAAAAATGATTTATGATGCTTGTATTGTGGTCCATGCATTTTAAAAGAAAAATGGAAGATCAGTACAGGATCAGTGTGGCCATCCTAACTACCAGACTCCATTTCTCTCTTTGAAGCCGCCATGAAAAAGAAAACTGAATACTCTGAGAGTTGAGAAAAGAATATAAATGAGTAGTTATATAAAACTGTTAGCTCTAGAGTCCTGCTTAGATCCAATGGGTCCTGCTAAAGAGGGCTTTCTCTAGACAGATGGGAAGAGGGAAGCAAGGGGCATACTTTTTTAATTAAAGTGAACTTTTTCAGCTCTACGTGGGTTCAGTATAAGTAAGAGTCTCTGCTTCTCAGAGCTGTGCTGCCATCTGTTCCCTGTGCGCACATCCCGGCTTCCTTGAGTCGCTGCTCCTTCTGCACTGTTTGCTGAATTTCCCATCCCTTGTGTAGCCTTCTGCTCTCCTGCCCCATTTGCTAGAATGTGTGTTCCAGACCAGGTGCATTTTCATTGCAGCCTCCTTTTCCTCTTCCCCTGCCTGCACAGACAATTCACCACTTTTCTGTGTATCTGTGTTTTGTTGCCCACCAGATGGGCACTCCAGGAGAGTTTCAGTGATCAGATCCTTTCTGGAGATCTAATTTTCTGTTCAAGTAAATATTAACATTGATAACATTGCAGATTTCTAGGTAAAATCACTTTAGCAGCTAGGAGTCAGAGTAATCTTTCAGGATTTGCTAATCTTCCCTCCTTTTTGTTTCTTGCTGTGGAATACGTGCAGACATGAAATAGAGCAGATTTAGTCTAGTTTTGCACCATCTGCTTATCCAGTATAATTTTAAAGTGTAAACTTGAGCCCAGATGTATTCATCCTCTGTTCTTAACAACTGATTATGTGTAAACCTGAGTAGGCTTTGGGTTTTTTTCTTTGGTGATGGTGGGGTTCTGTTGGATAAATGCCATGAATTGAAGCAGGAGGTGCTTGTGCCTCCTCAGTCTCACTGTTATGACAGTAGATGTTATTCCCTCCCTGCCTCTAAACTTCTTGGAAACTCTGAGAAAATTCTAGTCAAGAAAAGATGCCCTTATTCTAATGTTCGTATTTTATCGTGTTTTGTGGTAGTTTTGCTGCCTGTTATCCTTTATTTGATGTATATCATAAGCAACTTTCCTAAAATTCAGACCTTAAAAGTTGATTCTGAGTGAAGTTGCATTCACAGCTGTTGCATATCCATCTGGTTTTGGAACTGACCAAAATCTTACTGAAAGGATTGAGAGGTTGGACTGTGTGGTTTTCTTCTGGTTTTGAAATTCTTTTTGTGTGGGTGTCTGTGTTTCTTGAACCATAGTTCTTATTAAAACAGTATTTCAGAATCTCAGTGGATTCTGAAATCGATTTCCACAGATGGCTGTGGAAATTGGAAGGATATTTGTAGATGGAGTTCCAATGACCAGTCTGCTTCATTTGGGTTAAAATAATTTTTACTTTTTTGTTTAAATGGCTTATGCCCTTCCTTTTTGGTTACCTTGATAACACTACACCAGAAATCAAATGCATTGCTTCCCTGCCAACCTCTTCATTACCTGTTGACTGAGAAATCAGTGTGTCCTTTCTGTCTTGTTTGCTGTGCCTGTTCCAGCTCCAAATTTCTGGAATGTTGATGTGACAAAACTGTTTTTAAAAGTTGCATATTTATATATGCATTGTATGATTTTGTTACAGCCGAGTGGAAATTTGTTGTTCTGTTCACTGTGATTCAGGGAAACAAATATCAAATTTGTCATATACTAAATATGGCTATTATGCATAACATAAGAAAAAAAGGAATTGTAAAGAAATTTGTTCTCTAGCATTTGTGAGAATCTAGGGATAATACACTGAAGGAAAGTAAGAGATTGAAGATGCAAAAGACACTTGATATCCAACTCTTCTTAATCACAGAGACAGAAATATAACCTGTCCTAGACAAATTAAACCTCTTCTAGATAAATTAGCAGAGCTTACACTTTGCTTCATAAAGCTGATGTTGAACCAACCCTACTTTGTCAACAGGGCACAGGTGCTGATCCTTTGGGTATCAGACTAACACTGCTTTTCTGATGCTATCAAGAGTCCTGCTGCTGTCATCTTTTCTGTCTCCAGCATTAGTTTCAGAATTACTATATCTAATACTAAGGTTTCTTTTTTTAAACCCAAAAATCCTGTGTACTTTTCAGCTCCAAACCCAATGATGGTGAGAATTCTATCCATCCTGTTCCTCCCAAAACCTTCTGTTAAGAGGAATATAACTCAAATTTTAGCGAGCTCTACATCTAAGGAGCTCACCAGATTCTGACTGCACAGTGCTTAAGCTTCTCCTAAATATGAAATTCCTTGGCACTCCTTTTCGAACATAAAGCCTTCTCAGTCCCAGCCCATTAGTTTCCTTTTTTTGCTTTATTCGTATGGCAGAAGCCTCTGTGGTGAAATTATTCTCCTCCTTACTCCTACAGATGTCCCTGTCACTCATTCAGCACTTACTTCCCAGGAGTTCTGATGGAAAAATTAAATCAGTTCAGGAAGCTGCAAGACCAGCAATCTGAGGATGAAATATAGGATAGATTTAAGCAATACAGGGAAATAGCCTCCCTGGTAGCTCTCTCATATCTATGTGCTGCATAGGAGGAAGTCTGATTCTTCAGTGAAATGACACATGATACAGATATTTGTATTTTCTCCAGCAGCTATTGCAAAGAGCTTCAGATATATTTAGTATTGAACAGGCTGTAGCACAAGAAAATTCTGGGATTATCTGGTGTTTTCCATGCTTACTTTCCTTTCACACAGGGGCATACAAAAGTCTTTTAGGTTTATTGTTTCTTGAGTACAAATGAGTAAAATGAGGTGACTTACCCAAAGCCCTGCAGGGCAGCAGTAGCACAGCAGGAGTGGGTTGTTCTCTCACTGCATCTCAGCCCTTCCCCTAAGGAATGTAATTTTCTAAAAAATGTCATATTCTCACATTCCTCTTTGGTTGCTGTCCTGTTATCTTACATTCTTTTGTTATTAGTGATAGCATCGGTAGTGGTGGAAATAATGGTTTTGATTCTCTTGTCAAACAATCTCATCAGTTTGATTTAGTGCCAGTAAAGTGTTTGATCTGAACTTTATTTGTAAAAAGGTGCTTGGTGCTACTTTTAAAACTAAGATATCTTAAAAGCTACTAGCTTTTGCTTGTAAAGGACAGAAGTTAGGGTTATTGTAGAGACTGTTCATATTGTCATAATCTGGATAGGATTAATTATAGATGCTACTGGTGCTCACTGTATGATGTGTGTGTGTGGAGAGAAACAGCTACAGAACATAATATGATAAAACATTCACAGTTTTTAGATGGCTGTTAAAGGAACTTTACTTTAGAGATTTTCTCAGGATGTTTTATTTTAGAGCCTTTTCTGAGTCTTGCACTTCCTGAATGAGCGTGGTGCCCGCAGGGAGTGAGGGTGCAGCTCGGGAGAGCCGCTCATTGCCCAGTCCAGCAGCTGCTTGCAGCACACACGCCCTGGCTCTCCCAGTGTTGACTTGTTATAATCTGGCATCACGTGGTCCCCTGGGGAAGGTGGTGGCTGCACAACATTTCCTTTGACTAGGAAGGGTTTACAAGTGGATCTGTTGATCCTGAAGTCCAAACTATTCAGCTGAAGGAAAAACTTACTTGCTCTGAGTTCGTATTTTAAGCTGACGGCATGTAAGTACCTCACTTCAGGAGATGTTTGTCCTGAAGAAGCAATTGCTGTTTTCTTGCCTGCTTTTGTAGCTAAAATCAAATGCATTTAGCATAGTTTTATTAGTACATGGTGCTGCTTAAGAACACAATCCGTTTTTCCAGGATTAACATTGTACATAGTTCTATGGGGGCAATTTGAATCTCTAATGCCATTTACAAATGGATTGAAATTAATGAGAGAATTCTGGATATTTTTTTTCCTTTCCTGAGCTCCCCCAGAGGGACGTGGTCTTATTTCAGAAGATGTTTTGCATATTTCCCACTTTGTAGTGTTAAATTCTTTGCCTCAATCAAATCCAGTAATTTTGAAATACAGACATTTTCATTCCCATTTCTTAACATTTTAGATTTAAAATATGTAATTCTTGATTATAAACATGTATTTTCTGAAGTTTCCTTTTTATCACGGGTTAAAATTTATCTGTATCTGTCTTTTTATTACTATGAAATTGATAATTATTAGTAGAAAAGTTTGTCTTAATTTGAAAAAATAGTTGCTCTGAACTATAGATTACAATCACCGAATTTTGAAGTATAATATTCTTCTATATTTTCTTTGTCTAATCAAAATTATTTCAGATTCTCTTTCAGTTTAATTGCTGAAGTTTGGCAGGAAATTAATTGCCATGCCTGTCTTTGTTACAGAATACAGTCGTTTTGAAGCTAAAATCCATGATTTACGGGAGCAGATGATGAACAGTAGCATTAGTTCAGGATCAGGATCTTTGCGAACCAGCCAGAAGAGATCCCTCTATGTCAGGTAATCATCTTTTCCATAGCATTGCTACTGTGTTTTTCTGCTTTCCTGTAGACTTACTATTTTGGTATTTGCATTTTCATACAATTATTTACTAAGTATTAATAAAGGGATACTTATATGCAAGTATAATAAAAATAAAGCTTTATTTAGACTGATTAATGTAATATAGGTTAAAAAGAACTAATATCCCTTAGAACCTTATATGAACTTCAAAGAGTGGTGTTATCATTTGCTTTTTGCTCTTTGATTTGAGAGAGATGATAATCCTTCAGCAAAAAAATATTTCTTCTTTAAATCAGTGTATGTGAAATCTTAAGAACTTGCTTAGTTCAGTTTGCGTTTTTGTGACAGTAGTCTTCATATTCTCCTTTGTTCAGTACTTGAATTCAAATTTGTAGTCTTCCCTTTCTTAAGGTTTGACAGATTTCCATCTTATTTCCTTCAACTTACTTTACTTGTTTTCTTGGCTTTATTAAGGAACCTTATTTCTATATCCAGCTGAATTTTGTTGTGGAATATTTCTCTGTGGTAACCAAGAGAGAAAATGCAAAGCAAATGAACTGAGTATACCTCATTAATTTATTCATATCAAGTTAAACATGGAGGAGGTTGAAAGGAAGTGGAAACATAAGAGCATGAAGCAGATGAGAAAATAGGTGGTTTCACAGGGAAATTATGGCAGGGTGAAGCTTATTCATGTGTCACTCAACTCCTACGTTGGTTATCATATACTGATAAAGCATAACGTTTCAAGTATGGAACATGGGTAAAAGTATTGCATTTTTAAAAATAAATTGGTTTTTGAGTTCCTCAAGTCAGCTCATCTCTGGATTGAACCAGGGCCAGCAGTGGCCTCTTGGTACAGGCCAGAATGTTTCAGTAGAGCAGGTAAGCCTTCAAGTAGTTCTGGTGTTTGGATTAAACATGATTTTAAATGTTATAGGACCTCACTGGTTTACCTCCTAAAAGTAAGCAGGTTCAGGTGCTGTTGACTTTTCCCATCCAAAGCAGACAATGTTTTGTTCATGGTGTGTTCTGTCTACTGAGCTATGGGAAAGGAAGCGAGTCATACACAAAGCAGTTCCCGGAGGAATTGCATGGATGCTGAGGAAAGTCCTGGTCCTTTGTAACTATTCTGAATGCTTGACACAAATGTAGCTAAATACTCATAAGCCTTGTTTAGCTTGACTCTAACAGGTAGTTTCTACCTTTTGACCTATTGTTTTAGTAGCTGGATTCTGTTTTCTCAGATCTGAGCCTACTTTTTTTTTTTCTACTTCTGTTCGCCTTAAATATTTTGGGGGTCGAAATTTAAATCCGTAAAAATAAATGCCTTAAGTACTTAGGGTAAGTGCTTGATACCATAGTTATCCATATCTTTGAATTTCCATTGGTAGGTGGGTGTACATATGGGTATTGTGCCGAGATCTTCATTTCCATAATCCCAAGATTTATTGCTTTAGCTCTCATCATATAACTAAGCCTAAACAATTCTAAATGCTTTTATTTTGCTTGGTTAGCAATAGCCTGATTAGGTTCTAAACAGCTTATGCTCATGTTCACACATCTGATATTTTGATCCACTGACAAGCATTTTATCTTTATGTAGCTTTCATTCTACTGATGGAAGTTGTTAAGCTTTTGACTTTTACAAAGTTTGACTTTGCTGGCTGCTGCAGAACTTGCAGCCTTCGCCAGGCTGTTGGCAGAAGCTTTGTGGGGACTGATTTTATTGAAGGTTTTTGAGGCTCGATAATCAGTGTTGGTATAAGTCAGTACAAATGTCTAAAATGCCAAAATTCCACAGCAAAAGTACTTTTCTACCCACATCTCTTTACAGAGGGTTCTGCTAGGCCTTTTGGGATCTGCTTGTGTCATCACACAAAAAGTTGCCAAGGTTTGGAAGGCAACTTTGTAGGCACAGAAAGGGTTCACATCTGTTCTGCCTGGTTTCTTGAAGTAACTTTTATGAATATTTTCACATATTGCTAGATACTGACACAACATGGTAGTTACCCACTTTATTCCTTTTAATAAGTCACTCTGGCATAGTCATACTGTACTTTTAACTGTACTAATTCAAAGCCAACTTCAATAACTTCAGATATTTTTTTTCAGTAGTGCTGGGTCTTGGATATGCCTTAAAAGATGCCAGTTATATAACAAAATGCTGAATTGAGTGGTAAATCCAACAGTAAAATGTTTATAGGCCTTCAATCACAATTGTGGAAAAGCTATTAAATAAAAATACCCTGAAAATCATCTCTGCTGCTTTCTCAAAATCATGGTAGCAAATTAGGAAATAAAATCAAATACATCATTGTATCCCTTTGTAAACATGATACCTTTAAGACTAGTCTGCCTGTAAACAGCATTTTTTGATATTACGTAATATTAAGGAAAAGGTAATTGTGTTTGCCTGAAGATACAGTTTGGAGTAAAGTGGCAGATTTTTCTTTGTAATTGTATGTTTATCAAAAAATGATGCACAGCAATCTAGAAGACTGCCCTTGGAGGGCAAGGCAAATAGAGCAATTCAGCAGCAGCTGACTCTCCATTTGCACATTCTACTGTTCCCCTACACCACCTGCCCTGTCCCCAGCTAATTCAGATGTACTGATGTATCTTCTCTTACTTTGCTTTATATTTCTTCTGGTCTTTGTTCTGAGACAGATTCTCATATAATGTTTCTGAGTTTGCATCTGATCTATATCTATAGATACATATGCTCATCTGAAGATTCAAAAGCACACGTGAGATACCTTCATGGTATCAAGTTTCTGTGATAATTCATGGAGAGAGAGTAAATCTGTTCCATATTTAATCTCATCTTCTGTGGCAAGTCTCAGTCTGCAATGTGTGTAGCATTCAAAATCAAAAATTACCTTTGTGCATTTTTCTGACCAGCACAATACATTCCAATTTCAAACAATGGTGCTGATTGGTGCTTGAATCAGAGCAAAAAATGATTATGTCTCCAAGCTGAAGAAACGTAACAGTTTTAAAATGACTAGGAAATTTTAACTGAATCCTTTGGAAAAATAAGGTCTGCTATTAGCAGCAGGCTAAGTGTACTTGCCTGCAGTTTAACTGGGCCATCTCTATGTTATTCTCAGAGTTCAAACATTAAGTTTCAAACAACATTCCAAATAACTCAGAAGAAGAGAACCTCCTTTACAAGCTGACCTTCATTAATTGTGAAGTGGTAGAATTAATTCATATTTAATGAAATGAAACATAGACATGCTTTTGCTGCAGGAATTCCTGGTTGCTTTGTTTGTTGAAGAAATGTTTCAGTAAAACTTGGTCAACGGCCTGTGATACTGAAAGTAATGAGTGTGGGAGGTAAAAAGATATTGTGGAAAATTTGGCACTGTTACACAGCCATTGCATTTTTGCCTTTGAAGCACAAACAGTCATGAAATGTTCAACCTAATTTCAGTTTCTCTAGACTAGTGGATGAAGGAGCTGAGTTACCTTTTTAGTACTCTTTAGTTCCTGAGTAATACAAAGTGAGATAAAAGGGAGGACTTGGTGCTTTCTCTAGAAAATAATGTTTAAGACTTCCCATTTAAATTTAAATAGAACTTTCTATACTTGATATAGTAAATATCATGGCCTGCATTTAAAGCAGTAGTTGATCAGGATTACTAGATTTATTTTTAAGTTAATTGATGTTTATAGCTTAAAATAAGTAAATGTATACTTGGCATTTTTAATCTGTAGTAAGGGTCTTCATGCAGGAAGTTAATAGAAGCAGTATTTTACGTTCCAGCTTGTACATAAATGCATCATCTGGGCTGTGAAGTGAGTTCTTGGTTGATGACATGCCAGGCATACAGGAAAAGCCATGTTAATCACTTGGAATCAAAAGAAATTTTTATTAATTCTGTTTGCTTTTGAGGTCATTTATGGGCTCATTAGCAGTTCCTGGTATTCCTATAAATGTTAGCTGCATAGTTTTGTCACTATTGTGTGATGCCCTATATGATCTTTTTATAAAACTAGCTTCATCAGCTTTGGATTTTTTTCCCAATAAAATTATTTTTCTTGAAGTGACTTCACCAGAGGAAATGTCTTTGAAACTGCCTTTCATTGTGCAAAACCTGCTCTGTGGAACCATTTATCTAGTTGGAAAAGCACATGTTGGTAATAATGACTTGATCCATTTCTGCTTCTATTTCACTCCTGAGTGTTTCTTCTCATACAGTCAACATATATGTTAATGCTGTTAGGCCAAGCTCACAGCTTTTATAAATTTATATGCCAACTCGAAAATAGAAGTTAAAAGTGGGGCTGGTAGAAATCATTGCGTGAATGCTAACAAGAAGTCTCAAGAAATAAAATTCATGATGCATGTAATTAATTCAGTGAAAATGTATACAACTTGAATCTACATTGACAGTACATCTTGGATTATGTGCAGTTTATTTTGAGATATGAAATGATATTTGTCCAGAGTGTTTCTTGAACAAATGTTCTGAATAAATGTGGAGGAATAACTACTTCCTATCTGTATAATTTTCTTACCTGCAATATTTTGGCTGTTTCAAAGACAAAAATGAATCTGTTTGTTTTTTTTTTTTTTTCTTTTAAATGCTCAGGATATTTGAAGTATGCTGTGGAATTAACCTGAAGGATCTTATTAGGAAGGTTGTACTGCTAAGGAAGGTGGTATTTCTACCTCCAAGCTATTTCAGAATTGAAAATCTAAATTTGGTTATACACTTAAATTAAAGCTATTGCAGATTTAAATATAAGGCTCTTCGTATCAGGACAGCAAATATTTTGAAGCCATTAAAAAATTTCTGTCTTTTTTTAAGCATTCTGAAAATCTTTATTAAAACCTTTAATCCTTTAGGAATTTTTAAAAAATATTTTATAGCCCAAGAAAGGCATGGTGTCTCAAACAGCTCTGGTTTTGCAATAGATGCTGAAGGTCAATATACAGAATATTTTTAATTTTTTCCCTGTAAACAATTTGTTATTGGTTATGAGCAAATACAGTTCACTCAGTGCTTCAGGAAGGCAAAATTCACAAAGCTGAAGTACATTTTGGACCAAATAGCTTTTGATTTACATGAATTAAAAATTTCTGTGACATTAAAAATCTAGCAGAAATAGGTATGCAAGAGAGCAGTGTTTGGGATGAAGAAACAAGCTGAATTTGGGCAAGGAAAATGACACCCTTTTAAATCATCACAGTGTAATCTGTTGGCACTGTTTTGGCTTGGTATCGAGTAAGTTGAATTTGGGTATTGTTTAGAAAGTGCAGCGCTGACAACACGTGAGCTGGCTTTAATTTAAGATTAAATAATGTTGAGGATTTTTTGGACTTTGTCATACAAGCACTTATTTCACATAGGTGAGGTTCATGAACTATTTTCAAATGTAAAAGAAGAGTCCTTTAGAAGGCAGAACCTTTGCACTATCTCTTGCTGTTTGCTAAGAGACTCCTGTCATATTTCATTTCCACGTCCTCATTAAACCCTCAGCTGTGCCAGGGAGAAGCATACTGCAGATATCTTCATTTCCTCAGGGAACTTGTCCAGGTATGAAATGATCTAAAAGGGAGAGAAGATTTGACTTGTAAACCAGATCCTTTCCACAGTGTGGTGGACCATGTGCCTTTCCAGACAACTGCTTTCTTAAGCAAAAAGGGGAGCAGGAGTCAGTTGCATAAACCATTCTTGCTGCCAGAAGGAATGTTAATAAAACTGTAGTCATGCAGCTGCTGTTCAGGTATTGTGAGTGCCTATTATTTGACAACAGGCTTACCTTAGGAAAAAGGATGAGATTATCTTGAAATGGTCAGGAATTTCCCATAAGAATGTGCATATGGTTCTCTGCTTTTGGGTACTACAATAGCAAAGTGATGACCAGGTCATATTTCTAAGTTGTTTTTTTTTTCCTTTGAGCAGGATACTGACTTTTATTTTAAAGACAGTACAAAACTGTACTAGATAATTTCAATTTATAATTTGAAATGAAACAGTGTACTTTACAGAACTTTTGGCAGTGCTGTATGCTTTAAATGCTTCTTTTTTATCCTAGGCTGTAACTTGCCCTGTGCAAAGTACTTATTGAATTGCAGGAGGTGTCTTCTGTAGAGCTTTTGTAAAGCACTAGAGGTTTGCTCTGGATGAAGTTTTTTCTCATTCATTAAAGCTTAGAAGTGTGTGGAGGTACTGTACTACACATTGTGTGTGTATGAGAAAGTGTATTCAGCCTTCTTGTAAGTACCTGTCAGAATGATGCAATCATTTATGAATAGCATAGGCAGCTTGCTTCATATTTTGTGCTATTCATACTCACCTGGTTTTTTCTTGCTTCTTTCTATGTTTAATTTTTTTCTTTTCAATGTAGAGCTCTCTTTGATTATGACAAGACTAAAGATAGTGGCCTTCCGAGTCAAGGATTGAACTTCAAATTTGGCGATATTCTCCATGTCATTAATGCTTCTGATGATGAATGGTGGCAAGCACGGCAGGTAACTCCAGATGGAGAGAGTGATGAAATTGGAGTTATCCCAAGCAAACGGAGGTATGTCATACTGTATTGACTTGGAGATGTTTGCTATTAAACATTTAATCTTATTAATACATGCGTTGTATATGCTTTTCTTTTTTTGTTAATTCTTTACCACATCAGCCACTTCTTTGATTCTTTTTTTTTTTAAATAATCTGTAGTGGGATTCTCATTTACTTAATAAAATTATTAAAACCCTATTTAGCTTTAGGAATTGTGTGCTGAAGTTAATAAAGGTGGTCCACATCCACCTTCTCTGTTCTCACTGAAAGTAAGTTGTGGGTTTAATAACATGTGGGTTTAATGTCAGTTTAATAACTATTTCTGTATGAAAAGGTGCAAAGTATGAATGAATTTTATTCAAGTCCTGACACTATCATGAATTCTTTTTAACTAGAACCTGGAAAAATGGAAAATCATTCTTTGGTAGTCAGAGCTAATGGAGATGAGGTTTTTGTTGGCATACTGGAGACTCAAGAGTTTAGGTGCTCTGAATCTTCATATCTGCTGTATGATAATTGTGGCTGTTCACTTACTGCATCATGTTTCCTCTTTGCAGTCTGGATTTATTGAACATGTATAGCCACAAAATACTCTCACAGCTCATCACTTGATAAATAGTTTTCCATTAGCAGGCTTCCATTTTCCGAATGTGTCATAAGCAATAAAATGTATAGTACAACAGGTACACCAATATACTTCTGTTGTAGCAAGTGGTGACTTGAAGTTCTGGAGTTTTGCTGATTCAGATATTTTTGTGTGGGGTTTTTTTTGGTAGAGTTGAGAAAAAAGAACGAGCCCGTTTGAAGACAGTGAAATTCAATTCCAAAACAAGAGGAGATAAAGGGGTGAGTTAATGAAGTGCTAATTACACCTGGCATTGTGAATGGTAACATTTTTCAGTGGTTTTGTGTATGGAGAATCACTTTCAGATTTGAGTGAAAAGACTAAATTCTATCAAATAGAAATGAAATAATTCTGAGCACCAAAGCAGATTTTAATTGCCAAAACACTGCAAAGTGTTTAAAGAATTAGCATAGAAATATACATGCTTCTTAATACTGTAATGTAGTAGGAGCTGTATATCCAACCATTTCTAACAGCCCTGCACCATATGTGATTCCTGTCACAGTACATGGATGGGAATGAGTGGTGAGAAAGTAGTGAGGCTACTTAAGTAGTAATAGGAATGTTTGTAGCCAAAATTATAGTGATTTTATAATGGCACAGCAGCCAATTTTTTTTACTGTTTTGAGGGTAAGGCTTTTTTGCAATGTTTTGGCTGTTCTGAAATTTGAGAAACAATTTCACAACCTTACCATTTCTACCAGTAGTATGTGACTAGTAATTTCAAGACTTAAGCACATGCATTTTAGATGTTAGAGTCTTCTAAAGCAATAATATATTGTCATTTTAAAAAATCTGAAGTGTGCTTTAAGCTCCTGAGGAAGGTATTTCTCAAATGGTGATTATATTTTTAATTGCACTAATGCTTGTAGTATTGGTTAGTCGTTATTATAAATCTCACAAGGGCTTTTTAGTAATTTATTTCAGTTACAATGTTTTCATAACTTCAGAAATCACATACATAAAATATTAAAGCTTCAGTATTATATCCTGATAGTGTAGGACTGCAAAGTAAAGAGACTCTAAAATTCATATATACATCCCTCTGCTACATGACAGAGGTTTTGTTATTAACGAAATGTCACATTTCTCCTGTATAAGTATTTGCTTATAAAAGGAGATCAATATCTCTAACTACTTTCTGATTCACAATTATTGTACTGCCCTGTGGATTCACTGGACTATTTGCAGTATTTTTCTGTTTTGGTGCATTCATAGTTTGGTATTGGAATAAAATGTTATCAACTGACACGGTAATTTGAGTTTGCTTTTTAGAAGTCATATAAAGAGAGGCTTAAATCCTTCAGATTATTTTCATTACATTAAGTAGTTTTTCAAATGTTACCATGTTCTTTGAAAGGTAATTGCATGGTTTAAGAGTGTGTCTACCAATAAACTGCAAACAGTTAATTACTGATGTGTTCGAAGTAGCGTTTTGACAAAAGCAGAGTTGGTGCACAGTCCCTGTGTACTAACAGGGCACCAAAGAAATGCATGGAATACTGAGTGGAAAAGCAACTACGCTTGCCATTGATGTAGAACTGCAGTTCTTTCTTTAGTAACATTTCATTTGCAAACACTTACTGATCAGTCTTTTGCTTCAGCTGTAAATGTTTTAACTTCAGAGTTTCTCCTTAAAGTATTCCTCCTGTGTTTGTCATGATGATACTTTTCCCAGTAAGTTGACTGCACCATACATGTCCTCATGGACCATGTGCCTTCCTGTGTCTGTGTGTGCTAATACTCCATAAACAGGATGAAATACCAGTTTTATACAGTTTTTGAAAATTTCTACATTAAGACCCTGAAGAATAACCCTAGTGATGGCTAACATTAAAATCCATGTTCCTTTCATTGTAAGGAAAGCTAAAGAAATCTGGAGCAAAAATGGTTTCATTTGATTCTTGTTTGTCCCTTTCATGTACACATTTATCTCATTTTCTATGCTGCTTCTGATTTAATATATTCCTGCTTATGATGCCTGTGAATGATTGCCAGTGGGCTTATGAAAAATTTAATGCAATTACTATGCATTTTCAACTAATAAGCAAATCCTTCCAGCTTTTCCTAATCATGGTATCTTTTAAAAGTAATCTTTTGGCTAATCTTTTATGCAAAATCAGTATAATATTACTTTTATTTTCCCTTTTTTTTTGGCAATGGAACTGACTCTGACCATTATACATGCAGTATATAAAGTTTTGTATTAGCTCAGGAAGACTTGCTGTGCAGAAATTTAAAATAATTATTATGAAATATTTTCAAAACTATAATGAAGAACTTGATTATGTTTTATGAAGTACAGTAAATCAGCTTCTCCTTTTAACTGTGCAAATTGCACATTCTCACCACCTCAGGTAAACTGAACCATTTTAGCTTTAGCTAAATTGCAAATTGCATTTGCCTCCTTTTACTAAACTGATGGACTTGCCCGAATGAAGCAATTATAGATGCGTGTCTTCTACTTTTTGAATTTACATTACAGTATTTTTCAGTATACTCAGCAAGGATCTCCTTTGGACATGTTTCTTTGTTGTCCTTATTCTCCAGTTTCCATTACCCTTCCTGGTTGTGAGAAATCATTTGCAATGACTTGACTTCTGTTAGAGAAGGTCAGAAGGACCATAATGTAAAAACTTGCCTGTGCCAAGTATGGTTCCTGCCGGCATATGATTGGCTTGAAACTTGATCTTTTGTCTGTGTGTCAGGTTGGAAATTTACTAATTTTTACAGTGGAACAACAGTTTAATCGAACACAGATGCAAGGCAATTAAAGGTTTTATGGATTTCCTCCTTAGCGGAGTATTGTTATTTCCAGAGCTCGATGTCACTGATTGTGCTCCTATGGTACCATGTGCCTCTTTAACACCTTGTAATTTTAAGTATTTTTTTTAAAAAAACTTTGGTAATGAAAGTATGAAACTGGCTGTTTAAGTATCTGCTATTGCCAAGCACGTCTGTATTAAAGATGGCCAGAAGGATTGTTAGTTGTGTAGCAGGATGCAGCTTTTGTGTTGCACTGTAGGAAAGGAGCACAGCTATAGACATTCTCTTTAGGAAGAGTGCTAGTTTTCAATTGTACCAAAAAATGTGGCCCATCATTTAAAAAAACTTTGTCCTGTTTGACCCCTAGTTGTTACTGTAATTCATTCCATACTTAATGCTGGTAGAAAGGATAATATGCCTTCTGGCAACTGTATTGCATATAATAGAGATATGTGAGCTCACATTGGCAGAAGAAAGACAATTTCTTGAAAGCTAACATGCTCCAAACTTTAGAAACAGTTGTTAGTAAAATCTTGAATGCATGATTTTTTTTTTCAATACCTTTTAAAAGATGTTTCTGTGGCGCTTTCCTTACTTCCTGCTGCACATAGGCTCTGCTTAGCTTAGAAATAAATAGTCCCCTACAGCACAGGGTCTCAAGACCAAGTTGGGTGTTTTCCTATTTTGTCATCCTTTCTATTGTAGTTTTTTCTGCAAACCAAATGACAAAAATATGGTAAATTTTATGTCTTTGCAAAACTGGTCAGGTGAATTACTCATGCCTAAAGATGGAAGGGAATTTCTGCTGACTTAGTTAGCTGTATTAACGCTAGTTCTGGGCATAACTGCAATTAAAACGTTAGTGATTTGCTTGTACTTTGAGGTTTTTTTATTGACTTGGAACATCAAAGTAAAGGTGCTGTAGTCACATGATGTCTTCAACAGAAGACATGGCAGATATTACTGAAATCTGTGCTAATTACCTATAGACATACCTATATAGGAATGAAAATGCACTGATGCTCTCTGTCACTTGGACAAGGAGCACAATAATAGTTTATATTCACATGGATGTAAATGTCTATGTAAGTAACTCCAGTAATGTTTGTAGCAACTGAGATGCAGTAATTCTTCAGCTACACAAGCAGTTAATGTCAAAAGCTGCTGAACATGATCCTTGATATACAGGGTTTTTCCTGTGGTAATTATAAGTGCACTCTTGAATAACATAATTGCCACAATAAACCAATGAAATTAGTTTGTGTCTTTTGAAAGTTAATCTTCATATTAGGATGCAGACTTACATAGAACAGAGTAATTCCTTTCAGTGAACTTGCAATGAATTTCAATAGTAAAACACTGATAAAAGTTTTGGAGTTGTTTTTTGAGTTGGTTGGTAACACTGCCCAATACTTCCAATGTCTTGTTATACTATCAGCTGTTTGCAAAACCCTCAGCTTGTTTTTTTTATTTTTTTAATACTATAACCCCTAAATGAGATAGTATCAGTGATTTAATTGACTTTGAGTCATTACGGCTTGGCTGTCTTACAGCAGCCTAGTTTTCCACTTTTTTTTAACACTCACAGCAAGCCTAAATTTGTGAAATACAGGTCAGGCTGTATAGGGTGTACCAGTTTTCTCAATACTAAGCATGTGAAACATGGAGGATATGAGCAAAGTCATGATCCCAGTCTCTATTTCTAACGAGCTGAGAAGATGAGTGTTAAACTGAGATATGCACTGCATAATGTGGTTGTAGGAGTCAGCTTCCGCAAAGCTGCTGGTCTGGGCCTTTGTTCACACAGACATTAGACATCCTTTGTTTTGCCCCTCCTTCTCTTCTTCAGCAGTCATTCAATGACAAGCGTAAAAAGAACCTCTTTTCCCGAAAATTTCCCTTCTACAAGAACAAGGACCAGAGTGAGCAGGAAACCAGTGATATTGACCGTAAGTATGTGGCATTCGATGGAGAGCGAAGCACAGTAGAAGGGCCTGCTAGACTGCACTAGGGTGTTACCATGGAGACAGTTTCATGAGCTGCAACAGGCTGAGGAGATCGTGGTGCCAGTGGCAAACCAGTCTACAAAACCATTGCAAACCTTTGTTTGCTGTTAAAATAAAACTTAACACAAGAGTATCCCAGTTTGGAATAAACTGGGCAATACTTTTGACTAACTGGAGGAGATAACTGCCTTCTAGTGCTGTCAGTGATGCTTCCCTGTTTCTGAATTGGAGAAGGCACAGTATTCATGAAAGTATAATGGAGTTTACCAGTTTCTCAAATCGGTCCCTTTAGACTGGTTTTTCAAAGTCATTCATTCTAATTTGATTTTCCTAATGAAGAGAGATTACTCTGATTTTCATTGTTCTTGCCAGCAATAAAAAAAGTGTATTCTCAAAACGTAGTTGCAT
The DNA here is from genome assembly GCA_024734555.1 of Trochalopteron elliotii. Lineage (NCBI taxonomy): Eukaryota > Metazoa > Chordata > Aves > Passeriformes > Leiothrichidae > Trochalopteron > Trochalopteron elliotii. The sequence goes on from JANPWX010000223.1 coordinate 779,030, forward strand.
AAATTTGCTAATTCAGACCAGGTTTAAAACAAACTGTGTTCTCTGCCATTTGCATTACTGATTGCACTTCATGTGCTAATCAAGTCAAATTCTATAGACTTCTTTTTCCCTGTGATGTTCTAGGAACTGTCTCCTGTCGTAGCGCCAATTTTATATATTACTGACAATTATTTTCTTTGTGATTGTCTTTTTATTGCTTGCCCTCTGGGGACTACTCTGCAGGAGGTCCCTGACGACATGGGATCAAAAGGCCTGAGTAAGTGATCAAAATACTCCCAAGTTATTTTAACCTCCATCTGAAAAATTACTAGTTTTTTTTCTTTTTGGACAGATCTCTTTGAGATTGGTGCTCTACTGGCATAAGGAGGTTGACTAAAGCTGGGTCATAAGCTTTTCCTAGCTTGTAATCTTTTGGATATTTGCTTACAGGAACATGTAAAGTTTATGTGACTGTCACCTTAGATTTTTTTGTTGTTTCCAGAAACTTACCAGTGCTTTCTTGTTTGTCCTCAACAGTACTGTGTTTTTAATTTGGTGATTTTTTTTTTATGTTACTTATATCTTGTCTTTGTATTTTTATTTATTTAAAAATAACCTTATGGCTTTTTACAGTAATAGGACCATTGCCGTGCTACTATAACTAGTAACAGTTTTCACTACTCTCTTTAGGCGACTGTTTACAGCTACTTAAAGCAAACAAAACTTTTGCTTAACAAATACCATGAGAGCTTTTCTGTCTGACTTGAACACTTATGATGCTTTTAGACCAGGAGGAGGGCTCATAGGGGTAACTTGAAGCATTTCTTCTATTTCTATTTGAATCCGGTAAGATTCAAAAGTTGCTGCCAACTCTTAGCAGATCCATTTGTGTGTACACACCCCAACAGTAAATGTATTAAAATGACAAATAAAAAAGCCAAGACCTTGCTTTCACACAGATATTAAATAGATACACTGTTAGGCACTTTTTCAATAGGAAAAGGAGTCTCTAAAGGGATGTGACTAAGGGTCATTAAGGGCAGCATTTCTTCCCAAGGCATAACTGTAAGGCACAGTGTTTGTGAAATTACTTGTAAGGGCCAGTGTACTTCGTATCTGTCCTCAATCGTGAAGTAGAAATTCTAGTAGCTGTAACATTGATTTTTCAGTTCTGAAATGGCTACTTTCAAAGAAATTCTTGGTCTAGACCAGAAGACTTTAGCAACGTTCGTGGCCTTATGGTTTAGAATATAAGATCATAAGCAGCCTTTATGGCCCTCTGATCATACCCAGTTTACCGTGTTACCCAGTAACATGGTCCGGAAATATCTCTAGATGATTCTGTTCTGTAAACAATTGATTTCTTGTCTGTTTTTCAGCACAGACTTCTTAAAATCACCTTACCATACGTAGTGCAAGTTGTGTTACATGCTACACTGTATTTCCTCTGATATAATCCAGTATTTTCTTTACAAGAGACTAAAAGTAATCAATAAATTTCCTGCATAAAAGTTGAAATGCATAATCCCAAGATTTTTACACAACAAAATTCATCCTGAAGCGAAAACTTAAATTGCAGGGTTACATGTGGATTATGAATTAGTGTACTTTTTGTAATCTTATTTTGTGTGCTATTTAATGTTTTTCTTTTTATTAACATCAATTCCTTTCATATGAAATTAAGCTTGATCCTGAGAGCTATGAGAAGTACGTTAAAACTTTTATATGCAGTATGTATTGATTTCAGCACTTTGATATGAGTATTGTCTTTCATCTGGATTATTTTTTGTCAATTTTCTTTCTGTTTGACTCATGCCATTGGTGTATGTTCCTTATTTTTTCCCATTGTGTTGCAATTTCAGAGCATGTAACCTCTAATGCCAGCGATAGTGAAAGTAGTTACCGTAAGTGTTTTTAAGTTTTTCGTTTATTCAGAACCTTTGTTTTATACTTCTTTCTTTGGTTTTGTTTGTCTGTCTTTTCTGGGTATTTACATGTTAAATAGAACTTCCCAGTCAGCTTCGGGTGAAATCTGTTTTTGGTGGAGTACTGCAAATTGTTCCATGTCTTTGCTTTTAAAAAAACTCCCTAGAAAAACTGCAAACCTCCTTTATGGGTATTTTGTTGTCTGTGATTTTCTTAGATCAGCTTAATTTGAATCTACTCCTATTTTTTTTTAATTATGCAAGCCAGCTACACCTGTTAAATTTAAATGTAAATTTAAAGCTGGCAAATATATTTATATGTAACTGAGCCTTAATACCAGAAGTGTAACCAAACTGTGTAATCTCTTAAATAATGCTGTAAATATCTAAAGTTTTCGCAACTGATACTCAGATTTAATATGTATTTACTTCAGTGAAAGTACAGATAAGCAAACATGTATTTACCCTTGCTTTCAGCTCATTTATTTTGTCAAGTGTGGGTGCTTAGTATGAACTGTCTTCAAAGCATACGACACACATTCAGTGCTGGAGTCAGTTTTGAGAGATCAGCATGCTACTTCTTTCTCTCTCTGAAGACATAATCTTCTAAATACCACACAGTTTGCTTTTACTACTAGCATAAGCTCCAGTAGTGTTTACTATTACCCAAGCTGCAGTAGCACTCCATGCTCATGGTGGGTAATAGGCTGCATGGTGCTGCTCTGCTGTGCTTTGACATGTCTTAAACCCAGAGCAAGATCTTGAATCCCACTGTTCATTTCCAGTGAACAGCTTCCCAGTAAGGTTGCAATCTAGAGCTGGAAGCCACAATAGACCAGAGAAGGACAATAGGAAAGTGGAGGATTAGAAGAGAAATGTGAAAAGGAGGAATAGTGAAAGTCATGCAGTGATTCACTGCTCAGCTGCCTGCTGTGTAATGGATGCTGCAGAAAGATGTAATTTTTGTCAGGATAATAAGGAAGGTGGTTCATTAACATACATTTGTTTGGCTGTAGATCTTTTCAGAGGTGATGGGCCACATGTTTTCTTCCAGATGATGACACTGAAGGAGACAATGTATATACATGTGTGCAAAATGATGGTGGTGCAGACTAACTGAAAAGAAACCAATTGAGGGAGGCATCTGTGTTCCCTGAGAATAACAGAATTGAGCACATATGGAAGTTGCCTTTGAAAATCAGAAATTTTAATCGTTTTTAATGACACACCATTAGAACTATCTAACCATGTCTGTTTCTTCATAAATTTGGTGCTTCCCTCTCTTCCCTCACTTCCAAGGTTTTTCTGAGAGCTTGCTTTATTTACATTTAAAGCTCATAATTGGTACTACTAGTTAGTTTTTTACTTTATTGTTACTTGAGAAGCCATGATTTTATTATGAATGTCATGGATTTGTTTATCTCAGTGTGTAATTCTGAGCACTTTTTATTAAAATATTCTTTTAATTTCTTCTTACTGCTGTCTAATATGAAAGTTATCTTGATTACAGATGAGTACGGTTGTTCAAAAGGTTCATTCTATTAATACTAATTTTTCCAAACTATTGAAAAGCAGTGACAATATATACTTTTTGCCCTCAGCCAGGGGATACTTTTTACTGGTTCTTGTCTCTTTAGTAGTTTGCATAACTACCCTTTGACATTATAGCAATGTGACTTCTCCAAAGAAGTATCTAATTCTCTGTGAGCTGGATCTTTCATAGATAAGTTGATAGTTGGTAATTCCCTATTCCTCTCCCTAGCCTAAAAAGGGTTCTGAAAGTATATACTGTCCTTCTAAAATCCATTTGCATGAGTAACTTTTTGAGATAATAAAAAATGTACAGGTTGCATGGTTTTGTGTTTGTCTTAAGGTATTCCTCACTTGCAACAATTTAGGAAATTAAAGTCTTCATGTATTGTGTAGGACAGTTTGAATGCAAATTTATTGCAAAATAAGACAAATATTTCTGTTAATGAAATGGTAATATTTAGATTTAAAATATCAGTGGCATTTGCTTTGAAATAGAGAATAGAGATATAGAAGCACTATATGCATTTATAAAAGCCTTCATCTGCCTTCTGTTTCTAGATAAACTGTGGTATAACCTTGGTATGTTTGTCTGTTTTAAGTATGGCTTATGAACATCAAAGAATGTTCCAAAATTAGACAACTGAAATACTGGAGGACTTTATTTTCTTCAGTTCAAAGCAATGTCATGTAATTTGAGCTTGTGTCTTCAGAATTATAAATTCTCTGCTGTCACAGTTAATTTTTAGTTATTTCATTAAAAGAAATTTTACTCAGAGATATCATGTTAGACTAGAAGTAATGTTCTAGAGAGATGGCAACTGAGGTATATTTCAAATGCTTTCACTAACATTTAAAAAGCTTACAGCTGTCAAAATTCAAGATTCAGTTATTTTAGTTTCATTCACTGCTAATGTGCATCCTGGAGCTGAGAACAATTTAAAGCATTCTTTGCTTTCAACTTAGTCTTTAAAAATTAATCAATAAAATAGTAGTTATTTAGTATATAAAGTCATAGCTTTTTTCATAGAACTAGAGTGGCTGAAAACGTTTGTATAAATGCCAATTCACGATACAGTTAATGGAAGATCTGTACACCTTGACATACATGGCTGCCAGCCATGTATAAATATGGAACAATGTTACTGTAAATGCTGGCTTCAGAGTATGGAGGATGTTCCCAATGGGTGGCATTGCTCTAGCAGTGAATGACAGCATGCATGCATTGCATCCAGGACACGTGGGGAACAGCACCTCTGCAATACTTGAAAATTCTTGTGCTTGATGTCAGCTTGACATGGCAGCGTCCACCAGGAACTTCTTTCTACTGTATGTGTCTTATGCTTTAAAGCTCGGTGTTTGGCTTAGCTTTGTGAGTTTTATATAATTCATTGCTCTCAAAAGATGTCCCTCATCAGTATCATTGTAATGCATATTGCTGAGCAGTGTCTGTATCATCATAGTCCATGGAATGACTCAGTTGAAATATGTTGCTTTAGGAAAAAAATACATTGATATGTGTTTGCCTTTACATTTTAGGTGGCCAGGAGGAATATGTGTTGTCATATGAGCCAGTCAATCAACAAGAAGGTTTGTAGATCTCGCTCAGTATAGAATAGTCTGGATTGTTAGAATGCTTCACATGCCCTTATGTACTAAGCATCATGATAAACTTCTTCACCCTTTTCAACTTGTAACTTACTGTTATTCAAATGAATAAATCATAAAGGCATAAATTATTAAATAAAATATCTAAATTATTTAGTGCAGAATCCAAAGGTGTGCTACTTCAATAATTCCTTGTGTAGTTTATACTGTGGAAGGAAAATACAGTATACTTAACAGTTCTGTCAGCAAGAACCTCATAAATTACAGTTTTCTTCTGTTTCGTATTGCTTTATCATTCTAACTGTTTCTGTCACAGCAAAAAGTGTGTGAATAGACTATTTCTCTAATTACCAACTTCAGTTGAAATGTCTCTAAACAGTCTCTCATTTCTGTATGGTTTTCTTATGTGGCTAATTTGGTTAATAATAGCCAATTCTAGATTTTTTTTCCAGAAAAAAAGTAAAATTTAATGAAATGGAAATCAATAGGAGAAAATATTTTCTCACACTTGCATTTAAAAATTGCTTTTTACTGATTGCCAGTGGAATGGTTTTGTGTCTTTTCACCTTGGTCTTGATTGTGACTCACTGTATGAATATAGACAAAGAATTTTTAGTGTTCCAAATCACTAGCAGAGGTACTAACAGTTCATTTACATTATTTGATACATAGCTCATATACTTGTAAATTATTCTGATAAAAGGAATGTCCTTTGGGAATGGTTATGTTACCTATCAAATAAGGTGGCAGTCAAAGTAAAGATACATCATGTATTAACAGGAATTTTGAGTGCCAAGATTTCATGTCTGGTTTCCTGCAGTGAGTGGTGTGGCCAAGTTGTTTTTAATAGCACTGTGACACATTCACCTGTATGGACTTCCCACTCTGACTTGATCATCATGGCACAAAAGCCCCAGTTTACCAGGAATCTTCCAGAAGTAGTAAAAATTGTTGTACAAGGCCAACAGAGACTGCGTTATTTATATCATATAATTTGAAATATTGTAAGATGCCAAATAATTCAAGCATTTCTCATCCATAATTTTAAGATCCTACTAGAAATTGGGAATTGATAGCCCCCTTTGATGTAAAGTAACTGATATCTAAAGTAGGAAACTGGAGTTTTTTCCCCCCCCTCACAGGAGCAGCTGCTGGTCTGTGGGTGCCCCCTCACCAGAGTGGCTCACAAAGGGAGAAATAGCAAAGATATTTGTAACTTATTAATAAGTTAATAAATGCTGGATTCAAGACATTACTCTTATGAATATAGTAATGCAGTGGAAAGGAAATAGCTCTGAGTCAAATTAAAAAATACATTTAATAGGCCAGACTTTAATTAATTGCTACTTATTTGTGCAGATTGAACCTAAAATTAAAATTTGTACTGCTGAAATTACATGATCATGACAACATACTTAGGCATTATTGTCTTAATGGTTCTTACAGTGCGATTACACATAATCTGCTTAAACTTAATTTTCAACCAAAACCCCTTTATTAGAAATAATTAAACTACTTTTAAAAAGTACTACAATTAATTTTTAAGGGTGTTAATAGTTACAGAAACTATTTATATTGGAGTCGTTTTGTATTTGAGTGCTTAATTGTGGTCTTAGAGGAAAAGGAGCTTCTCCCAACACAGACACAGAATTACATGAACTGTACTGCTGCTTAGGTGCCTCCTTGAATTGAAAAGATTTTCAAACCTCCCCTTTTTCCTTTTTCCACTAGAATTTAGGATGTTAGTTTGTGACTAACAAAGACTATAATTTGTGACTATAATTCAAGACTCATTTTGAATCACTCACAATGGGGATTTGAAAGTGAAGGTCTGACATCTTACTGTGACTATGGCATTAACTGATTGATGTTCTTGAACACGTTTTTATTCTCTTTGGAAGTACATATTCTTTTAAGTATTAAAATCATTGCTATCTGAGAAGGCTTATTTTGATGAATTCTTAAAAGCTAACAATCACATGAAATATAACTGACATTATTCCTTTATGTTTGTTAGTGAGTTACACTCGACCCGTGATTGTTTTGGGACCCATGAAAGACAGACTAAATGATGACCTGATCTCAGAATTTCCAGACAAATTTGGCTCATGTGTTCCACGTAAGTCTTAGCAAATACTAAAGCAATTCTAGATGATGTTTTTCTCTTATTTTTTTTATAGGCATCCACTGTATATTGAGTTAAGAAAAGGTTTAATATAATGTTTAAACTTTATAGACCTATCTTAATATTGTCAATCTATTTGTGACAGCCTTGCAGTATAAAGGAGAGACTTTTTGGATATTGTAGGGGGGAAAAAGTCACTGTTTTTTGTTTTGCTTTAAAAACTACTGGTTTATATTTAAAGATACTACTAGACCAAAACGAGATTATGAGGTGGATGGACGTGATTACCATTTTGTGACTTCTCGAGAGCAAATGGAGAAGGATATTCAGGATCACAAATTCATTGAAGCTGGCCAGTACAATAATCATCTTTATGGAACAAGTGTCCAATCAGTGCGAGAAGTAGCAGAAAAGGTAAATCAGTGCCACTTACTTTCGTTTATTGAGGTGATTATATGCCTGTGCTGACAGGGAAAAAGAGAAGAATGGCAAGAAGCCATTAGGAACATTCTGACTTTGAAAGGAAATTGTATAAAACTAGAAACAAAGCGTATTGTCACAGATGCATTTATGGAAATAATGAAGCTTTGGAATAATGAAAGCATCATGATTAAATTGCGAGGAAAGAGCAACCATAATGTGCTCTCTCATTTAAACAGAATATAGAAGAAATAAGTGGAACTGTAGGCTAATTAGCCTAGCTCACATGCACAGATCATTAACTAACTAAGAGTAGTAGTGGTGGAGTTAATTAATATAATGATCTTTTTGACATAGACCTCTGCAGAAGAAAACTTGCAGAAATGTTATTCTTTGTGCTCCTCAGGGTTTTAGCTAACAAAGGGAAGAGAGTTAATGTAAAGAATTCAATTTTAAAAGTATTTTTTTCCATAACTGACCCTATATTTTGAAGATTGACCTTAGTGCTTCTATCATGCAACAATTTGAATTCACTATTTCTTGCAAATTCTAATTATTTCTAAAGTCTTACTCAAATTGACTTGATCTGTCTGAAAAAAAGAAGTGGGAAAAAGTGTATTTCTGAGAGTAAGGTGCTTGTCTTAAAGAAAATCTTTTGGTGAAACTTTCTTGCAAATGTTCCATGTTGAGTTGTTGAGTGTTGTTTTGCTGCTTACAAATCCAGTGCATTTACAATAGCCAATGTTATCTAATCTCTATGAGAGAAGGACCAGCTATTTTCTAGGTGGGAACTCACAAGTGGGGCACTGTCAGTCTGGACATGCAGAGGGTAAGTGTGGGTAGTAACCCATGGGCCTTAGGGCTGTAGTTTAGTCCTCTGGAAAACTCTGTAGACCATTTTGACCAAATGGGTGAGTATTGCTATTTCTGGCAACTGAATTTACTGGAAGCAAAACCAGGGCAAACACAGTGAGATTCTGTGGGTTAAGTGATGTTTTCTTCTCCATATGGAATGGAACCCGGTCCTGTGGGATATAGTGAGAAAAGGAAAAAAAAGAATATTAATTACAGAATTGTTCAAGTAAATGAACAGTACTTTGTATGGGAGGCTGAACAAAGCTGTGAAACTATCATATGTGGTTAAATGATGAAATTATTGAACAGCTTAAACATTATAAATCTGTTGGCAGTTGCTTTGCTTGGTAGCACAAATGTAATCCTTCAGTTCCATCCTGGATCCGAAACTGGCTCTGTTCTTTTGTCCATCTGTTGGGATTAGTAAGGTACAAAATTGCTATGAATCTTTCATAAATGGACATGAAGAACAAAGTATTACCAGATGTCTCCATGCAGTTAAATCTCTTGCACAGGCACCATGGGGCTTTGGGTAGATGCAGCAATTTCTCAGTTGCAGCTAACATTATTTTTCTGGGAAACAATGGCCTATCCTTCAGACCTTAACTTCAAAATCATGACAGGGCTGCAAACTGGTTGATCTGGAGCTACTCCCATCCTTGTATTCTTTTCCATCTTGCTGAAGAGATGAGTCTTTTCAGTGGGTTTTATTGCTGAGATACAAAAGATGATTTCCAAGTTTTCTACAATCTGTTTAGGAGAAGGCAAAAGTGACTGCTATTACCCCAAAAGACCCAGAAACAGTATTCTTAAAATAGCTTTCAGTTGTGTTCATTTGCCCATGCTTCCAGCTGATCCCTGTCTCTCTCATTTCCTTACCCACAATGGACACAGCTAAAGATGCTTTCTGATGTTATTGTTCAGTTGTAGAAGGCACTGGCTGCTGTGCTGTGCTTCTCAAATCAGATGCAAGTGAGGAACTAAAATATATAAAGTTTTATTCTAAATGCACTGTGCAAAAAGCAAAATAGCTTCCCTGGATGAAAACATGATTGTATCACAATGTACTTGTGTTTCTTTTTCTTGTCATTCAAATCTTCACTTGAAAAGAATTTTCATATCCTTTTTCCTTTGGAATCGTCAATTTGCAAATCTCCGTGTCTCGAGGCCACAGTTAATGCACATTCTTTGGTGATTTGGATTAAACTGTCACAGTTTCATCCCATAAGGTCCAACACAGGTACTGTGCTGGCTCCCTAGCCCTCCACCCTTTGGCTCCTGGCATAAGTTGTTGGGCCAAACACAGCAAATAGTGTTTTATTTGAAAAAGAAAAAACACCAAGTAATGCTCTTCATTCTCAATTCTCAGAGCATGTGCCACATTTAAAGATGTGGACAGATTAGCACATGTAAAGTACTCTGCTAGGACATACAGACACCTTTTTAAAATGTTACCAGTTGGCATCCAGACCCATGGACTGGATCTGGGAAACAGCTATCATCAGCTGAAAGCAAACAGACATATATATTGTTCATGTGGGAAGAACACTTCTCTTTAAAAATTCCTGAAATAAAATTCTGATTTTGTTGGGAAGGAGATCAAATGTAAATGATCCTAGTTATTTCTTCTGCCAGGAAGCAGAAACGTGTCAGTAATTTCAGACATTCCTCCAGGAATGATCTCCCAGGAGTTCAGGAATGGTGTTTTATGATAAGAGTAACCTTTGGTTATGTGGTACTTGTGAGTTTGTATCCTGGCTCACAGATTTCTTCAATTCACATTGATCTCCTGCTAAAGAAAAAGTGTTTCTTAATGTAGTCACCCGAGAGTGGCTTTCTGTTCCTCTTCCCCTGTACCCTTCTAAAATGAAGATATGCAAAATTAATCCTATGCTACTCAGAAAGGAAAGAAATAGAAATGTGTGAGGTGGAAATGAGCATATCTGAGATGAAATGAGCTGAGAACAGGAGGAGCCTTTGAGATGAAGCTGAAAAATTCTTTATAGTGGGAGAATAGAGTGGGGGAGGAAAGCAGCCTTACCACACTGCCTTCCAGCTGCCCAAGGAACAGTCAAGTTATACTCGTTTCTCAAGAGATGAGTGATAAATCAACACAGATAAATTGCATTCACCATCTCCAATGTGGTATTTCTACTGACTGGTACTTGGGGGAGGAGGAGAGGGCTTGTGTGCAGTTCCACCTGAATATGGTGGCATAATTCCCTGCCAGCAGGGGTGGGCACTCTCTCAGGTATGCCAGTTAAGTCATCTGGCTCCTCTCTAAACTGCATCTGTGACATGGCCACCTCCCTAAAGCATCCTCAAATTAGTACCAAAACAAAGCAAAATAGAAAATTTTGGTGGTGTGGTTGAAATCCAGCTGTTCCACTGTATGATTCTGCATTGCTAATTGGGCTGCAACCTGTGGTGAAGAAAGGAAGGAAGAAAGAAGGGTCAGGAACAAATGATGTGTGATCCAGCAGAGGAGATCGGGGGACCTTGTGCCAAACTGGTGAAATCACAGTATCATCGATACAAATGCTCTGATTTTGTTGTTTTCAGTGGAGACATGTTTTCCCTTCTAAATTATTATGCTATGCTACTTATGACTTAAACTTTGCTTATTGCCATTTTCCTTCTCTCTCACTTTTTAGGGTAAACATTGCATTCTTGATGTTTCTGGTAATGCCATCAAAAGGTTGCAGATTGCCCAGCTGTACCCAATCTCCATTTTTATTAAACCCAAAACAGTGGAAAATATCATGTGAGTAAAAGTACCTCAGGCTAAATTGTTTGAGACTGTTGTATTTGAAAAACCAACCGCAAGTTATATGCAGACAATTGTAATGTTTGCATTTCTTTTGTTAGTTGATATATTTTTAGGGACTTTAAGATGGGGCTTCTAATCCAAATTAAAGTGCTTGAAAATGAATATGTCATTGTGTTAAATTCCATGCAGCATAATGCCAGAACAGCTCATTTCCACTACAGTCTTTGCTTGGCATCTTTAGGGTTTAATCCTTTTATTAGGATTAATAATCAAACAACAGTTTAAAACTTTAAAGACTCCAAGTATTTGACAGTGGTTTAAAAAAGGCATAATGTTTTCACTTTCAGGGAAATGAATAAACGTTTAACAGAAGAGCAAGCCAGGAAGACTTTTGAGAGAGCTACAAAACTGGAGCAAGAATTTACTGAACACTTCACAGGTTTGTTTTGCTTGTTTTGCTCACTTGCCAGAGTTGAAATTTTATTGCTTGCTGTAAAAATATTACTTGCCTAACCACTGAGATAGTGAGCTTTGTTTTTCAAATGATCTGTGGTTACTTTAAGGTATAGAGCCATCTTAGTATCTCCACACTGATTTCACTTTGGTCAATTAATTTAACATTAAAAATATACAAAAATTTATTGGGAGCTTAATTTAGGTTTTAAAAAGTCTACAATTTTCTACTTTTTCCTGGATATTGAAATGCAGATGATTGTCTTGTACACTTAAAGCTTTTATTTGCAGATCTGAAATTGCTCAGCAAAGCTGCTTGTAGGAAATGGTTAATTACCTTTTTTTTTTTTTTTAATTGGGAAGTTGATCAAGCGTAAGGGTAAATGAAGCCTCTGAAAATTGAACACTACAGCATTATGGTACTTAGGGAATCAAATTTGTGCCTGCCATGGGCCTCAGTGTAACAGCAAGAGATGGGCTGCAGTCACTCAAACTGTGCTCATTCTTTGCATTGTGGCTTCTAACACAGAGAGGTTGGTCAAGCCATGACCTTCAGGAGCCCAGAAATGAACCCTTCCTATTCCTACCCTGACAGACAATTGCTCCTTTCCTTTCCCTTATGTTTTCTTTTGCAGTGTTTTCATGTTTGCTGCCCTATTCACTTATTTCCTGTGACATGACTTTTGCCCAGTTCTTCTCCCACATCTTATGTGGGCAGAGCTGTGAATGCAGCAGTCTGCTCCAGCTGGGCAGAGACACAGGATGGGGTGGTGCCTCCACAGAGGAGGAAGATAGAGGAACCAGTAAATTCTCTGCCCAGTCTTCCTGCTGCCTTGTTCTCTGCATTTTGTGCTACACACTTGTCAGATTATCCCAAGACTGTACCTTGCTCTTCCCATAGTTCTCCATCTGTCTGCACCCAGAAAGTCATGGGACTCTCAACAGATCTTGAAAATTCCTCCTATTATAGAGTCCCTTACCAAACAACTTGCAAATGTGTCCAGTTTGTTGTTCAGAAAATGAATGAGTTTATTTTAATCATTATCAATTATTAGTTAGTAGCTGGTATTACCCCAGGGTGTCTCAGGGCATTATATAGGATACTTTGACCAGAAATTAAGGGACATAAATTATGATGTTTCAAAAACCTAAAAGATTTTTGAGTGCTCAAGTGTTTAGATCCATGATTTTTTTACAGAGTATAAGGCTTCTTGATAAAGGAAGATGGTCAGACTTCCCTCCTTGATAATCCTGTTCAAGCCAGAAATTCTTTCCTGAATCTGTTTGAGATACTTGAAGCCATTACAGATCCCAATTACAATACCCATGTGAGTCAGGTGATAAAACAGAAAGTGTGAGTGTTCCTTAATCTGTTGGAAAATACCATCATGTGTGGTAACTGAAACCAACTACATCAGCAGGTCCTGTTTCCACAGACTTAAACTTTACACTGAAGAACATGAAAAGCACATTCTTCTTCAGCTCTGAGGTTACTGAGGTTTGGAAGAGGTATGGTTGAACTTAGCTGGAGAGAAGATGCTGAAGCTTATGGCCTATCTGCCTTGCAAAGGCATTTCTAATTCTCTGTAATGCACTGTTGTGCTGTGAACATTATACTTGACCTCTAACAATGAAGCAGCCTCCCCCAGGCAGTGCAACATTGGGCTGCAGATGGGGAGAAGGTTTTTAAGAGTTAAGAATGAAATGGTAGGAATTGAAGGGAACTAATTTGCATGAAAGCAAAGCTCAGAAGCAGCAGTACTCTATTAATGCATAGAAGAGTGAGTCTGACCTGCCTCCAAAACTGTCTTTCATGCCAAACTTTACTTCTTGGATTATTGACACTGAGATTGTGACACTAATTAAAAAGAAGTTGCTGTCTCACAGTGATTGCTTTTCTAGGCTGAAGTGTTGGTAAGAACAGCTCAAACTTCTTCATTTTCACCAGACCGTCCTTTATTCTGATATGTCAGAACACATCCATATTGGCTCATTTCTAATTAATTTCTAGCCCTGACAAAAATATATCAACTAACAAGGTAGGAATGAGTATAAATTGCACTTCTAACTGTATAAGGAAGCCTCTTGTCTATAAAACTTGAATCTGTTGTCTAGATAACAAACTCCATGAGTCCCTCCCATTTTTAGCCAAAAGCAAAGGTAGAGCTAGGTAGACATCTCCAGGTCAGCCAGCCTTGCTGTGCAGCTTCAGGACTGGGCTGAGGAGTTCACCAGCCTGTGAGGGCACAGCCCTGCACTGTCTTGCTTTGTGTTGGAAGCACAAATGAAGGTTGGGCCAGAAAGAATACTGGAGGATGTGAATTGACTCAGGCAAATTGGAACATGTGGTTAGGAAAAGATTAAAAAACTCATCAGTTGTATGTATATACTTGGTAGGACAGTGGAAGCCACTTCCTGTCCCCAAGAAGGGCTTTGTGTGTCCTGCAGTACCACTCTGTGCTTCACTCCAGCACAGGAACCAGGAATGTCCACAGGTGTCTGTTCCTCCAGCAGTCACAAAGCCTCCTGCCACTGTGAGGGGAAGGAGCAGCTTGGTGTGGAGCAGCCTGGTTTCTGCACACAGTGAGGAGGGATGGTTGCTGATTGCCACATTGTGTTTTGCAGCTATTGTCCAGGGAGACACTCTGGAAGAAATCTACAACCAAGTGAAACAGATCATAGAGGAACAGTCTGGTCCTTACATCTGGGTTCCAGCAAAGGAAAAATTATGAAAACAGATTTTTATTTTTCATTTTCTAACTGACATCACCTACTACATCTGACGACTCTTAAGCCCTTCCAGTGGAGCCTGCCTCTAGTTCTTTCCAGCGTGGTTCATACCCTAACCATCACATTCTGCAGTTTCCATAATGCTTTACATTTGGTGTCTCTCTTAGTTTAAATAATTTGTATTATTGTGTGTTGTTGGTTTGCCATTTTTCAAACATGACAGTGGAATGGCCTGACCAGCTATTAGTTTAGGGTGGGGGTGGGAGGGAATTGCTTGGTAAAATTCCTTAATGTTTAAGGGAAAGTAACTTTCAAAGATTTTTCAAAAAAGCTTTATAGACATTCTTTTAAAATTTCATAACAATTGAAAGAAAAGTTGTATTCAAGGAAGTTGTAAATTATGAGTAACTTTGCACACTTAACTTTAATAGCATGGTTCGGTCAGGGCAATCAATTTCAGGTTTTATTTTCTGAGTTCAATCCTATTGTCATGGTATCTTTTTTTCTTTCCAGGCAGTTAGAAAGAAACTTTCAAATTTTGAGTTAGCATTTTCATTAAGTCCCATTACTACTCCTAAAGGGATATTCATTTTCATAATTTCATACGGATATTCTTATAATCTATTTTTTCATTTTTTGCCAATAAAATTGCTAGGGACAAAGATATGTAATGTTTTTAATCTTCCTCATGAAACACTATTTATAGTGTGTTACAGAAATTCTTTATAGATAATGGTCATCACACTTTTTGAGCCTAAAAATATGTTTAGGTGCTAGGAAACCTTGTATTTTTCAGAGGAATGCCAAATTTACATTGGCAGTAATTCAGAAAACAGCTGCAGAGATGGTCATTAGGGCAATGAGAGAATGATTCATAGCCTAAAAATGTGTGTGTTCTTAGGGGTCAGATTTTAATGAATATTTTACCCACAATAACTGCCTATTTTGTTATAATAAATATATATATATTAAACTTTCTTTAACTAAACTCTGTAACTATGGGAATTATTTTCTTTACATAGTTGCGCACACGTATAAATATATATATATAAAATATATATTTTTCTTTTACCACCTACTCCTAGCTTTTTGTTTTGAATAAAAATAAAAAATCAAATTAGAATTTACCTTCCTTAATCACGGAAAAATCAAATGGGCTGTGATGGCTGGGCATGAAGTCCAGGGAATATTAGTACAAGAAAAAAAATACACGCAAGTTCTCCTCTTTTCTACCGAATTCCAGGTGTTTGTCTTCCCCTGTCCCCTTTGTAATATGCATGTCTTAACCAAAGGGAGAATTCAGAGTCAACAATATATTTTTTTTCTGTACGCGTTCGTCTCGGATTGAACAGGCACAAGATCTTCCATTTGCAATGCACAAACTTCTGTGCTGAATGTTATGAATACGTTGTACCAGAACCTTCAATAATGAAATTCTCTAATTCCCGTATTATTTGGTACCTGCCATTGTTTGTTTGCAGCTGATTGTTTTTGAGAGGGATGTACTTATGGTAGTCATGGGGCAGTCACAACCAAATCAGCTTTGGTTTGTAATGAATTATCAACACTATCCATTCCATTTGTTAGAAAGAGGAGAACAGCTAATAAACTTTATTGTACAATATGTTTGTCAAGTGTGTTTTTAATTATGATCAATGCAGGTGTTGTAGCACTTTAGAATAATTGACTGAGACTGTAAGCGAAAATCAGGTGTTAGAGAAACACTGGTGGCCACACTGAGGCTACTGAAGTTACTACATTTAAAGGAGGTTTAAACTTGTGGCACAATTATTGCTGATGTTATGTGGGATGCTAATGTGGCTTACAGGAAGGTAAAGCTGCTGGTGGACACCCCAAAAGAGTTTCTGGTTTTGAAGATCTGGGAAATTGGGTGTGCTGTCTTTCTGAGAATTCCTGCCCATGAAAGTGCATGGTGTACTGGATTGATGCAGCTTTTGATGATAAATGATAAATAATGTCATAAATTTTTAAGGCAGCTAGAAGTGTACTGTTTTCTCCCTCTTTGAAAGTGACTGATTGTTTGAGGTGTCTTGTGAGATCTTAAAAGAGCAACTCTAAAAAAAAAAAATAGGATATGAATCTCTGTCAAATCTGCAAACACATCTGAGGTCTCTGTATTGTATACACTTTTTACCTCTTTTTTTAACCCATCAGAAAGAGCCCTGTTCAGCTGAGTAGGTCTGTGAGGAATTGCTCTTTCAGATGTTGGAGTGTCTGAGTAGCTGTCACTGAACTTTGCCCCCAGGCACTTGTCATGTAGTAGCCAGGTATCACCAAACACTCCACTCAGACTGCTGTCCACAGCAGTTGCTTTGCACAGTTGTCATGCAGGAGTGAAAACAAGTCTTGGATCAAGAAAACCCAAAGGACTCTGGAGTATTTGCTTTGCATTTTTAGTTTTGTTTGTTTCCCATATTACCTTTGAGCACTGGCAGAAAAGTGGATTCTGAGAGCCCTGATGCTCCTTGTTGTCTTATATTGTGCAACTGTCAGGGTTTTACATTACTTAGTGTTTCTCTGGGTCTCATTTTCCCAGCATCAGGTGCTGATATACCTTTGATTCTTGGGTACACTTTTCTGTATTTTAGACTTATGTTTTACAATACATGTACTTTGCTAAAGGCTTCTAATTTAACAACTAGAGTAATTAGGAAATCCAAATGGCATCATACTGATGCATTACCACTCTTTTGCTGGCCCAGTGAAGGCATTGTAGGTTTTCTTCTTGCCTGATAATCCACCTATTTTTAATTGCTATACAGACACATGCTTGATAAAGTATTTGTTAGCTCTATTATTTTTGTAAGTTATATTATTTCCTCGTTGGCATTTTTGCTAAATTGTGCTGAAAACTATGTTAAGAAATTCAGTATCTCCTTAAAGCCCAGATACTCATAGAGTTAAGAATGAAATGGGAAAATTATCTAAATTCTGATGAACTGTGCTTGTGTGATTGTTTAGAGGGGGTTGTATTTGGAATAGACTTCCTGTACAAAAAGGCTGCTCCTCTGCTTTCTGAATCATTCCCATAGAGGATCAGAAGAACCACAGGAGAGCCCTGATACCAGATTCATGTTTTACTAATCCTGGCTGTGAGTCTTAAGCAACTGGTGCTAGGAGTGTTGGTCTTGTCATCTGTATATGAATGTAAGCCCTTCTGCAAACAGCAGGGAGAGAAGGCTTCAGACGTTAATCTGGCCAGTAGCAAGGGCCCAGGAAGGATCTGAGCAATGTGTCCTTGAAAACATTTGGAAATACTCCAGGGGCACCAGGTTATTTTTTAACACTTAAGACAACAAAGGGACAATTAATTCCAGATAGTCTAGGGAGCTCAGGATCAGAGTTCAGCCATAAGGTTTTGTTTAGGAAGAAGGTCTAGAGGGATCATTCTCTGTTTTTTTGAAATTCTAAACTGGAAATAGCAATTAATTGACTCAGGTGTTGTCTTAGATGTGCTAGTCAGGGTTAGAGCTAGCATCCTGCCAAACTGCAGTCCGAGGAGTGCTGGAGGCATCCTGCCACACTCAGGCTGTACAGGCTGTGGGGGATGCACAAAGCTGTGTGGCTCGTGCTCTCCCTGGGTGTGAGGACTCACATGAAACAGCCCATCTGTTTCTGAGCAGCTCTCAATGGCTTTTATCTAAACAAAGTGTTACAGGCAGCTGCAGTTCATTGACTAATAAGAAATTAATAAACAGGCAGCACAAATGAGGGTTGCTCCATGAAAGTTATACTAAAATTCACAGCAGCTTTTAACAGAGCTACTGTCAGCAGTTTTGATTCTGGGAGAGAATCCTTCCTGGGCCTTCTCTTAAACCTTAAAATAAATCAGAATAATTCAGCTATCTTACATCAATTGCCAATAAATTTCAGGAAATATGCACTTAGCATGTGCTGTACCACCTGTAGAGTGTACAGGCTTTGTTGTAAGAGCCTGGGCTTCTGATGATGGCTTTATGCAATTTGTGACAATGCTGAGAATGTGGCATAACATAACTCTCTACTCTGCCAGATAAACTGCATGCTTTGAATCTCCTTCTGCTTCCTGAGCCCCACCTAGAGGGAATACATAGACCTCCGTGTGAGGATGTGGTTCCACAGCCCTGCCCCACCCCTGTGTGCCGGTGTGTAGCATTTCTTGAATGAAGTCTGTGGGTGGGGCCAAGGCAGTAACGACCTCATTGGTGCCCCAGATATTTTGCAATTTCCAGGTCTGATGTTTTTTTCCATGTGTAGAGGCAGTGTGAAGAGAGGCATACTTTCTTTTCCAGTAGTCATTCCGAGGTGGCGTGTGCCGAGGTAAGCAGGGTGTATTGTTGAACAAAGTGCAACGGCGATTGAATGCAACTGATCTTCACCTAAGACCAGGCTGGAGAGACCAGTCTTGCAGGAGCCTTGATCTCTGAGAGCTCTGAAGGCTGAAAAAAATCACAGATCCCAAAATTTTCACCATGAAAAGCTTCAGAAATGTTTTCTATCTTCTCTTCTTTCATGCTGGTAAGTGTCCTTTTGCTGTGGTATGGGAATTCTGTGTGGTGTGAGAGAGCAGAAGGCAACTAGAACCACTTCAGAGCCAATCTCATATGGCCAGGAAAATAAACAGAAGGAAGCAATAGAATAGCAGTAGAAAAGGCTGTATTGAACACCACGTATATATCTTGACTCGTTGGTGTCAAATGTTGTATTTCCTCAGTACTGAATCTATTTCTGGTTCAGTGGTGTCTGTTTTTCACAATAATGAGCAGTTCTATGATACTTGCTTTGTAAAAATAAAAATAATTGCTTTATGTCACTTCTCATGCTCTGTGCAATGTGTTGGCTTTCTCCTGTCACTCCCAAATTGTATTGGTAAGTGCTTTTAATTTCACTAGAGGTGTAGGTGCTGTTTCTGAAGCACTTTTCACTGCTTCAGAAAAGAAATGGTCCTAGTTAATTATTTTCTTTCTTTTTTTCCCATTTTTTTTCTATTGAAAGCCCTTGATAGTATAAGTAATAGCTATATAAATAGCCATTTGATGTTACATGTGTTACCATTACTTGGAGGAGTTACTGGGATGTTTGTCAGTGATAGTTATGGGTGTGTTACGACTTGGAGCGTATTTCAAATGGAAGTTGGCAGCTTCTGCCATTTCAAGCTTTATATGTATCTGCTGATATACGGAAGGGCCAAAATTGAGAATAAACTTGGGTTCAGACACTGACCTGATGTTTTAAGCTGGTTTTCCTTGGCAGTAGGAAGAGAGGCTGACTGCAGGCTTTGCTTGTGCTCAAGCCCATTTCAAATGGGCTAACTTGTAAGGAAGGAACCAGGATACTGCTCAGATCTGACTTCCCTCTAACAACAAAATTCAGCAATTTGGAAAGAGACCAATAAAGATTTGGTTTTGATGAGTGAGGAAAAAACAAGCAGATACCTGCTGATCCACTATTTTGGCTGAAATATAGAGCTAAATTAATTTTATGTTTCAGGTATATGGCTAATGATTTTTTTATACAGTTCATGCTTTACCCCCTGCATGTCTATGTCTAAAATCAGAATGCTGAGGTTGAAAAATGGCACTTAGCATACATACACAGTGAGATGCTGACTTCCCAGTTTAATTAGTATTTGCTTATGTTTATAAAAAGAAAACCCCAAAACAAAAAACAGGGGGTTTTTTTCCAGTCCCAAGGAATGAATGGTGAAAATTTCACCCCAACAGATGAGGTGGTACAAACATTACGTTCCTGTGAGGTGTATTTTTACCATGACCTGTTGTGCCATTCTCCCAGCCCTCTTGGTTCTTAGAATTCCTGCAACTCAAAGGTGGGCAGTTGTTTCTCCCTCTACTGGCATATGCTGCCATGAAAGCTTCCTGTAAGCTTTCCAAGTCTGACTTAGTACTTGTTGACAGCAGTAGAGTTGGCTCTGTGTCACAGAGGAACAGCAAGCCAAACCCACTGTTTCAGTTTTGGATCTTTTGGCATCAACAGTCTTGTTTAGTCTGCAGCCACTAAGTCAGAAGGCGTGCAGGGAGCACCATCAGGCACTAGTGGAGTCATTTTTAACTTGCACAGTCAGACGGGGCATCTCAGCTGCGTGGCACTGGGGGGGAAGCAGAGGGCCAGTTAGAGGTATTAGAAAACCACATGTACCCAGATGATAAATAGTTTACAGCAGACTCCAGCTTAAAAATGGAAATGGTAGACAAGCAGTGGAATGTTGTGTCCTTGCTTACGAAAATGCCAGTGCCTGTTTGTCAGGGTAACCCACGCTTGCGTTTCCATGTCACCGCACTGTCTGCGCACGATGACATCTCCCTACAAAAGCAACCAACTGTTTGTGGCTTTGGCACTTAGGAGGGTGACGTTTGGGGCCGCTGAAAGGCACCTTTCTCTGCTAATTAATGGAAATCTCCACTACTCAACTTGAGTCTTTTCATTCGTGGCTCTGCCCTCCCCTTTTCCTGACTGTGGTTATGACCTCTTATGAAAGACTGTTTTGAAGGGCCAAGTTTACTTTTCTAGTTTTCATAATAAGCCTAGTGGCAAGGCTTTTGAGCACCTAAGGTTGCTTTTTTTTTAATTCAGACCATTAAGGGCTGGTGCAGGATTCCAGATACTAACTAGCAATACTCAAGACAAGAGTTGTCTGTGGACAGTCTCTTTTGTAGCATATAATTTTAAATAATAATTTCACATGCTTTAAACTTGATTAAGATGGTGTATTCTGCAAGGTGTTCGGAACAGTCTGGATGCCCTGACGTATTCCATGGTGCCCATATTTCTTATGTCAGAAACAAATGCCACTGGATTTCAGTATCTGAGTCTGATCTTGTGGTCAGTCCAAAAAAACTTCAGTATTCATGCGAATTGGAATGAAAGGGAGAATCACCTCTAAGGACTCACAATGAAGTGAGCCCTGATTTTTTTTCTGTTTGGGGGGAGAGCAGAATGAAAGTTTGTCTCTAAATGGTAAACTCTGATACAAAAGCTCTGACGTGTTTTGTAATATTTTCTCTTGGTGTTGTGTTTGCAGCTCTGGGCCTGGAGCGTGTCCGGTGGTGCACGGTGTCTGAGCAAGAACTTTCCAAGTGTAATGGTATGAGCAAGGCCTTTAGTGAGGCTGGCATCCTTCCCCCTCTGGAGTGTACAGCAGGGGGGTCAGCTGCTAACTGTACCCAGATGATCAAGGTGAGCTGTCAGTGACACCAGTGTCATTAGTTTAATTTCTCCATGTGCCTAATAAAAATCCCCTGGCAAGGTGCACGTTTATCTGGTGAGTGTGTGGCCACCCAGGCAGCTGACCCTCTGCTTCCTGGCATTCATGGCTCTGACAAATCAAGGCATATCTTTTTTTTAAGAAGGCCCAGAAGTATACATGTGAACTTGAATGTCAGAATGGCCCCATGTCATCTGTTTGGCTGCTCACATATGGCCAGTCATTAGGAACACAGCTAAGGTCTTAAATATTTCCTCCCAAATAGTAATCTTTGATTTGGGAATTGTCAGATTTATTTAGCAGATATTTAAGAAGAGTTGGAGCTACAAGATGCAGACAGTAGTTAAAGCTGTGCTGCTTAGCCTCTAAGTGGATTGTATTTCAATAAACTCTGGATCAAACTTCCATTTCAGGGTCCTGTTATGGAAATTGCTGTATAAACAGATGAGCTGAGTGTAATCAAATCAAATCTCCCAATACTGAGTACAAGAGAGAGGCAAAGCAGCAAGCGGGGTGAGCAAAGGGCAAACCTCTGTATTAAACTATTAATTCAGCTGCCCAGGGTGTGTTCAGCTTCCAAAAAGAGCATGCTTCCAGGGAAGGTTTTAAAGACTGTGAACATGTGAATTTTGCAAAATGATGTATGCACAATAATTCCCTCCTTTGGAGGGGGTAGGAGGTAAAAAATGGATGGAAGAAGTGTGGAGGCAGGTAATCATGGTTGTCATCACTGGCAGAGTGTGGGGGAAGGGAAAGCCTGGCTGGCTGTGTTAATAAATAATGTTCTTTGTAGATATGCCTGAGAACCAGGTTTTTGTGGAGATGCAGCCTGTCAAAGACAAGAGGTTCAGAGCAAGGAATGGAGATCTGAAAGAATAGTTTGAAGGGAAATGAGGCAGATGATTGTGTGGCTAGAAAAAAGGAACAGATTTCAAAAACTGATATGTTGTAATTTTTGTCAATAAAGCAGAATGGTTGTCTGACTCCTAAGACCACCTCATTGCCTCTTGATAAATACTGTTCTTGAGCCAGGGTGTCAGGACTGTATTGGAGAATGCTGAGAGCAGATACTGATAGAGATGTGGATTTTACCTTGGGATTAGACAGGACATTCTAATGTCAGATCTCCCCCAAACCACTTGGCTGGTTGCTGCATTGCACAGAGGGACCTGTCAGACTCTGCAAAGCAGATTATATGAAGGGCTGATGAGTGTCTGCTTCTGAAATACAGAGCTCACAGAATTGCATTTGCAAGCCATTGGAAATAGCAGGCAGGCAGGCAGACAGCATGAATAAGTTGCTTTCTGATTAAAGGAATTTTCACTGTAAGACTTCAAACAAGACTTTGTCCTTTAGATCTCCTTTTTGATTTTTCCCCCTTGTGCTAATAATCTACTGAATATTCAAGCTGGCCTACTCTGTGTAGGAATGTGTAGAATCCCTGAGTTGGCATCTGCAGTGAACTCTGATCTTTGAGGCCAAGAAGGGAGCAGGACACGGTGGCTGAAAAGGCAGATGCTGTTTTGTAACACTGCATAACTTGGACTTAGACCTGTGAATGTGTTAGCACATGGATAAAGGAAAATACTTTTTTGATTGAAGGTGTGTAAAAGTTAGGAAATACCTAAATATTTATCCAGGGAACTTGACAATATTTAATGTGACCAGAGCTAATTTTCAGCAGGTCTTTACAACACTTATGTAGGTAATTCTCAAATGTTGTGACACACAGAAATAAACTTCCTCTGAAAATAATGAAGAGAGTATTACCATCACATGTATACTTACTAAAAAATTGTAGGTGAGTCCCATGCTTTTGCTAAATTTATTGCTAAATGCCTGCTGAAAAAAAAAAAAAGCCCACACTGCTGTTGATATGTCACCTCAGCAATAATTGTGTGTTATTTAAAGGAGAGATCTGTAGCCTGAAAACTAATTCATGTTAAATTCAACAATATATAATTTTTGTCTTGTGCTTTTTTTGCAAAAGCTATTTATCAGAGGCTCTGTGTCTAAACAGAGCTCAAAGGTTCAGCTTTTCAGTCAGAAAAGTGCTATTTCCTATGAAAATATGGCCAAATAACCTACCTCATGGTTTCTGTGGCCAGCCCTTTCCATTTTATCGGCTCTATTTTTGGTTCACCACCAGTTCTGGAAGCTCATTTTATTCTCCCTGAGGGTAAGAGCCTTCCAACTCCCACCTCCTCTCCTGTCAGATGCCCCTCTTAAACCACAGGTTGTATTTGATTCCTACACTGTCCTGTGCTCTGACCCTCACTAGTGGAAAATCACATCTAGTTATTCAGAAAGATTGTGTCTGTTCTTTAAGATGCAAGTATCTCCCAACCCCAAGTCTGCTTCAGGTTCCCTTGGGTTTGTTCAGCTCTCATTCATGAGAAGCAACTCTCAGGACATTTATTGTTTCAGCTAGTTAATGAAAATAATCTTTTTTCTTCTTCAAGCCAAACAAGTAAAAGATTTCAAATTACATGGCAACTTCATGGTTGAGATGTCAACATTGGCATATTACCTGTGCTCTCACACAATCCCTTAAAAAACATTCAAGCTCTTTAAATGGTTCAGCCTGTGGGAAGTTGTTCTGGTGTGCTAAGCAGTCCTAGCCCTGCCCTGACCAGTGCTTTGCAAGCTCCCAAGGGATGGAGAAACTAAATGACCTCCTCCAGGGCCAAAGTCGAGGTTAAGCAAACTGATAAGAAACTTGGAATCAGCTTAGAAATGCAAAATGTCACACTGGTGATTATTTTCTCGGCAGTGTCTTGTCTCTGTGTGAAATGCCCTCTCCTGGCTCCCATAGGTTCAGTACACAGTGGGAGCTGGTTCTGCTGCCAGGGGTGTGTACAGCAGTTCTCCTGGCCTTGCTGCTGGGGGAACCCCTGTCCTGTGCTATCCAGAGCAGCCCTGCAGCTGTAGCAGGATCCCAGCAAGCTTGGTGTTATAGTCAACAGTAAATATGTGATGTTGTTGGACACCTTCCTCAGTGGATGCCTCAGAGTTGTATTCTCCCAATCTGAACAGTCTTTTTAGATACTTTCGTCCTCCTCAGGAGCCCATTGCCACCTGCTTCCCCACTCACAAAATGCATTTCTGGCTTGTGCTGAGCTGTAAGCCATCAGGCTCCAAGGGTGCTTTGGAGTGCACTTTGGCATTCAGATTTTGTAGCCTCAAAATATATTATTTTGAACTATCTGTGTATGTTCCAAAAATGTATCTACTTTATTTAAATCTTCAAGCTTTGGTGCACTAGCTACAGAGGTGAATGAAACTTCAAATTGCTGGGCTTTAAGATCCTGCAGAGAGCTGCAGCATCCATTTCTAAGGTTCCTTTGAACTATTAAGGCCAGCGAAGCCATCATTGTGGAGGGCTGGTTTCTTCATTGTGCCTGCAGGAAGGCAGTTTTGAAGGTCTAAAATCCCTCTTGGTAAGAGTTGTGCAGAAATTTGTGTGTCCTTAAAATAACTGGGAAAAAAAAGAAAACACAAATGCATATTAACTAAGGGCCTCTTCTAAATGCATGGGTACTCTGGTTGTGGATAACTACTGATAATTAAGCTTTAATATGTATTCTGCCCTTGTGTCTGCACAGGATAACTTGACAGATGCAGTGACCCTGGATGGCCGTTTGATTTTCCAGGCTGGAAAGGAGTATGGTCTGAAACCAGTGGTTGGGGAGGTATATAATCAAGGTATATTCTGACTAAATACCTTTTAGATTGCTTAAAATGTATAAGAAACAGCTTGTATTTACTGTTTGCATTTTATTTGGAGTCTTCTTGAAGACTCTTAACGGTGGGAGTGGTCAGGTTCCCTCCTGGTTGCTCCTGCCTGTAACAGACAGTTTGGGGAAACAGGAGACACAGGGCTGTGGTTGAGTCTGTCCTGAAACATTTGGGTCAGAGTAGCTGTTCCTGTAGTAAGTTTGTTGGGTTGGTTTTTGTTTGTTTTTTACTGTCTTTCTGTTTTCTGTGTTCTCTATTCCATACTTTTCAGATTAATGAATTGCTAAGCATAAATCACTAGGTTTATCTCTCAGTCCTATACATTAGAATAATTAGATTTTGGTTTTACTAATGTATGATTGCCTGCTGGAAGAAAGGAATTACTAGGTTCTGCTTCTTGTCTGGGTGACCTTAAGCTTTGAGTTCCTCTCAAGGCAGAGACAATAATTCAGTGGTAACTTGTCATCCTGACGAAGGGCTCAGTATCAACACATCTGTGTAGTTCAGAGCTGGATGATGCCCCCCCTAACTTTAAGAAGCAAGGGAAGGGAGAGGTTTGGAAATTTGCTGGCAGTGCTGTCCCATCACTCGGTTGTGAGATGAAGCTGGATTTGTTTTGTAGATGGGTGTTAGTGTTACCTGGCCAAAGGCATCCTCAGAAGTGGCTGTTGAGGTCAGTCCATAGGATCTTGGATCATCTGCAGCAGCCCCCCACCCCATTAAGCACATCATGACTCTGGTGAGGGACCTCTACTTTGGATTCTCAAAACCAAATGGGCCTCAGGATTTGGAGGCTGACTGTCTCCATTAGTCAGGCTATGACCTCAAATCAGAGAAAAGTGGAAGAAATTTAATGATTTCTAAATGATTAAAATTTCTAAATCTAAATAAAGTCATATTGAATGACCTTATGATCACTTCAAAGCCTCAACTCTTGATGCTGAGCTATATTAAATTGTAAAACAAAGACAATGAAATCAGCTATGATGCTCCAGAGACATAATTTGATGCTGTTGTAACAAAAATTAAGATCAACTGTGGAGTAAATTATATTGGTTTCAATTCAATCCAAATATATCTAGAGTCTTCTCTAGATATATGCTAGATATATTCTACAGAAAACTTCTTCCTGAAAGGAACCTCACTTTCAAAGCAGAGTGACCTCCAAAGTTAGAGCAGATTGCCTGTGGACTCACAATTCACATTGGAAAAATCACGGGGTACATCGATTCACAGTCTGCAGGTTCTCAGCAAGGATGGGAACACAGTGACTTCCTTGTGGGTGGGGCAGGCACAAGAGTCCAAAAATCAGTGTATGTCACTGTAATGCTGCTGTGAGGCTACTTAGGTTGCTTCTCTTTTTTCCTATGCTACAGAGGTTGGAACTTCCTATTATGCTGTGGCTGTGGTCAAGAGGAGCTCCAACATCACCATCAACAGCCTGAAGGGTGTTCGCTCCTGTCACACCGGCATCAACAGGACTGCAGGCTGGGACGTGCCAGTGGGCTTCCTCACTGACACCGGGCACCTGGCAGCAATGGGATGTGACCTTCCACAAGGCAAGAGTTACTGGGCAAAGGTCTCTTCAGCAATGCTCTCCCAATGCTCTTGGCACCCTCTGTGTGTGTACAGAAATGTGTGACTCAGCTGCTGTTTTGGTTTTTGACTTTGATGCTCCTTATACAATCCTAATGTAGGTCTGATGAAGACTGCAGGGTTTCGGTTTTTTTAAACTTGGAAACTATCTTTTAAGAAGAAAATAGCTTGTGCCTTCTGGGTCTTTTTAGAGATGTACTGTGTGGATGTGTTAAAATGAAATTGATCTTGTTTATTCATTGCTAAAAATGCCTCATTCTAATTTTGCATTTAGCTGTAAGTGACTATTTCAATGCAAGCTGTGTTCCTGGAGCAAATGGTATGAACTATCCCAAATCCCTCTGTGAGCTCTGCAAAGGGGACTCAGAAGGACAGCACAAATGTGAACTAAATTCCCAAGAGCAATACTATGACTACAGTGGGGCTTTCAGGTAAAAATCATTTCTGTCAATTTTTTTATTGCTGTACTCTCTCCACAGTCATCATGCTCAGGCCTCACTGGCAGGAAAATGAAGCTGCAGAGCTTCCAGTTGATCTTGTTAGAAAAGCTATAGTTTTGTTAGGATACCCATGCTTTTAACCTGACTGATCAAAAGTAATTCTTAACCCACTATTCAGGTATTAATACCTGAATATTAAACCAAATGGATATTTAGCAAATAGATTGGGCAGGGAAAGCCCACTGCTATTTGCTTTGTCCAGCAGCTGTTGACACAATCTGAGTGTTTCAGCAGGCTTTACTGACTTATCTTTCCCAGTAAAACCTGATGATCCTTGGAGCCTGAGAGCTGAACTGCTGCCCTACTTGGCTATTTCAGTTATCCCACCTCAGCTGCTCTGAATTACTGAGTTGCTCTGCCCTCCATTTTTGCACATCAGTCTTTATTTTCCTCCTTCCTATCTGTGTGCTGTGTTGCAGCTCCCAGTCCCTGAGTCATAGCATTAACAAGGGAAGAATCTGCTTGTGAGAAACACTTGCTCCTTCCTGCATATTCCCTAAAGGATTGTGTGACTGTCCTGGACAAAGAAGGTCATGGTGTTTGTCCCAGGCAGCACTGAGCATGTTGTTCATATTCACCAAATGACAATGATAGTTTACTTCATGCTCTAACAGCCACTAGTCTCTGCCTTGAGCAAAACTCTCAGCACAAGGAAATAGGTCAGTGTCTGTGGCTGATGGAACAGAGCACAGAGCCCTCGGGCTGTCAGCTGGCAGTGGCCAGAGCACAGGGGTTTTATAATGCATCTTTGTGTTTGGATTTATATTTATTAGGTGTTTGGCTGAAAATGATGGAGAGGTTGCTTTTGTGAAGCACAGCACAGTGCCTGAAAATACAGATGGTGAGTAATTCTGAAGCTTGTTGAATAATGGCTGCAAGGTCTGAAACACAGTGTTTGTAATGATAGTATAATATCAAATCTTTGATGTATTTTGAATTGAGGAATCAGCAAAAAATGCTGTAATAGTGAAAACAGATGTACCCTCTGAGGTGTGCACCAGGAGATAGAGATTTTTTTTTTTAAATACTTGATAGTTTCAAGGTGAAAGTGGAATCTTAAACTGCTTCTGGAAAGAGACTTTCAACAGCAGAAAACTCTTTTTATATAGACCTGGGCTGTTACATTGCTCCAGCCTGCCAAGGGATTCAACTTGCCCTATATGGCACTATGTGAAAACTACCTTGAGCATAACATGGCTTTATATATCATGGACCTGTCTGATCCAGGGGGAAAAAAACCAAAAAAATGTTGTACATGATCCTAAACTAGGGATGCTCTCGATAGTGCTGCAGAGCCCAGTACACTTTAGTGCAGACTCACAAATGTTACAGGACTAAAGGACCACAAAGATGCACGGGATATGCTGTGCACCAGGAACAGTTCAGAGATGCTCAGGAGATGCGTGTTCTGTTCCACATGTGTGAGTGAGGCTTAGAGCAGGCTTGCAGCCAGAAGCATCAGCCCCAGCTGATTCCTTAAGCACATCCTGTCTGGTTTCAGGGAGGAGTGCTTTTTCCTGGGCCCAGGGGTTCCGTTCCCGGGACTTCCAGCTGCTGTGCCGCGATGGCAGGAGAGCTGATGTCACCGAGTGGAGGAGCTGCCACCTGGCCCGAGTCCCCGCCCGGGCCGTGGTTGTGCGGCCGGACACGGACGGGACAGTTCTCTTCCGGCTCCTAAACCAGGGACAGGTAGGAGGCTGTTTCTTCATTGCTCCTTTGTGGTTTAGAAGGGTTCTCCCAGCTGTCTAACCAAACTGAAAACGGGATATCTGAGCACCTTTGGCTCTGCCGAGTTTGGGAAGGGGTATGGGATGTCACACGTCCCAGATGGAGCAGTGTGTGACAGGTGCTTCTTTCTTCTTTAACATTTCAGCAAAGATTTAATGGGGTGGGTGCCAAGTTTCAGATGTTTGACTCTGCAGCCTACGGTGCCCAAAATCTTCTGTTCCGAGATGCCACCACAGAGCTTGTTGCAATCACAGCTCAGAATTACCAGGCATGGCTGGGTGATGAGTATCTTCGTGCCATGCAAGCTCTGAGCTGCAACCCCAACAGTAAGTTGTCTGTAGATTCCTCTTTATAACCAAGAAAAAAAGATAGCTGGTAACACAGATCATCTTGATTCTGCTTTATTTTCTTCTCACTCTTGGAGTGTTATGGCAAGATGCCAGTCTGATCTTTGAGCATGGGCAATAGTCAGTTTTTGATCTAGAAAAAATACTGCATGGCAGAACGATTTCCTGTGCAAATTGGCCAACTTTGTTATAAGATGCAGGCATTTTCTACCCTTTCGTGGTGGATGAGAGGCATTAATCTGTTAAGCTGCTGCTGCCACCTGGTACTTAATTTCTAACCTGCTGACAAGGGGAAATAATAATGTGCTGCTGCACAAATCCCCAGGTAGTCTATAAAAATGGATGAATGGATTCCTAGCAGAGGATTTCCTCCATAAGCTGAAGGAAACCCTCAGTTGCTCTTTATTGAAGCATTATGGTCTTTCCTGGTATCAGAAGAAAGTAGAAATTACTTGGTACGAATTCTGGGAAAATCAGAAACACAAGTTGCAAGAATCCTTGCCTTAAGAAGCTTAAAAATCCTTGCAGCTGAGGCTCCTAGATGTGATCTGTGCTGTGGCAAAGCCCCTCACCTTGTCTGATTTGTCTCTTCTGGGCATTACTCTGTGACTGTCAGATGTGAGGAAGCTTGTGTTCAGGGTGGCTTTTTCCTGCACTCAACTAACATATTATAGCTGGGTTTAATGGTCAGTAATTGTAGGAATTGTTGCTCCTTTGCTACGGAGAGGTTTGCAGTGTGCACATAACTGCTCATCAGGGAGTGCCCTGGTTCCTGGTCAGGTCTAAGTCTGAGCTGAAGGGATAAGGAGCAACACAGAAGCAAATATTTTCAATAACATGTATGGGACATATGTGACAGTGGGCAGTGTGAATTCTTGTTGTCTGTTGCAAAGAAAGTGAATGTAGCATTTGCTTTTCAATTTTGTGCAGCAATGCCAGAAAGCCTGAACTGGTGTGTTGTATCCACTGAGGAGATTTGGAAATGTGGTGAAATGGCCGTTGCCTTTAGAAAAAAGAATTTGAAGCCAGCAATTCAGTGTATTTCAGCCAAGACAAAAGAAGAGTGCATGGAGCTGATCCAGGTAGGCCCCCACAATCCTTGTGCCATAAACCAAATGAACAGAAGCTGCTCACTGCTGGGTAGGTGGGGTTAGATATATGCACTCCCTTTGGTGACAAGTAGGAACACTGGATTTCAAGGAGATGATCTGTAGCTCAAATGGTCTGGATGAGCCTGAACCCTGATGATATTTGGCTGTGATGAAGGCACTGCTCCCCATCTAACTGAAGCCTCTGTGTGTGCAATCTCCTGTCCCTGTTTCACTGATGATGTTTATACACATTTGGGAGGTTTTCTTTAGCAGTGTGATGCTCTTTTGCTGTAAGCCTTGCCCTTTAAGGTGCCACGGGTATGACCATAAAGGTGTCATCATTGTAGCAGGGAAAGTATGTGCTGGGTTTTTTCACAGAAATCTTATATTTTACTTTTCAGAAAAGGGAAAGTGATGCTGTAGTTCTGGGTGGAGCTGATATTTACACAGCTGGGAAGACATATGGCCTCGTGCCAGCTGCTGGAGAAAGTTACTCTGGTAAGATCAAGAAACATAAATATTGACTTCATTTCTTCAGGTTGTTTGAAAACAGCACTAAAAGCACAGTCCTTTGTTCCCAGCCCAACTGGGAAAGTTGTTTTCAAAGGAAATAAGAATTATTACCCTCATATCATGGATAGGGGATATGAGATGAGCTTCTACAGTGAGGCTACTTTTATCTGTTCTGCTGCAGGACCAGGTTGAGTCTTTGGCAATTTTGAGTCTTGTACCTCTTCATTTGTTTTTTGAATTCTGAAAAAAATATGATTTTCATTGAAAAAAGAATAGTATTCATGAAGTCAAAATATTTTTAAGAGAAGCAAAAATACAGAAGTTGCACAGTAGATGCTAGCTAGAAGCAAATTCTTCCTGTCAATGTGGCTTCAGAGTCATTGATTAAAAGAGGAGTTGTATCCACAGTGTCACTAAGGCAGAGTTTAAATTTGCTGCAAAACTCATAGAAGTCTTAATGCAGGTTTGACATTTTCACATAAAAGTAACTTCTTGAAGCAGATTTGCTGACTTACTTATGCCCCAAACATTGTTTTTCAGAGGGATGTATTTATTAGAGCTGGTGGGAACATTTTCATCATCTTGTCTGTAGATTATTCAGCTCAGGTGTGTAGGAGTACCAGCTTACAGACCAGAGGTGAATGCAGTAAAAGTGAAGAGTAATTCCATGTATATCCATACTGCCTGACTAGCAGATTGTTGGTGCAATTGAAGTTGCCACCATATAAGTGTAATGGATCCACAGATGATTACCAAGCTTGGGAATGCATAAGGGAAGCTGTAATGTGTTGTTTGTTTTTTTTATTTATTTTACAAGCTAATGACAGCAGCAATGCATACTATGCTGTGGTGTTGGTGAAACAAAATTCGTCCAATGCATTCACCATCAGTGACCTGAGGGGGAAGAAGTCCTGCCACACAGGACTGGGGAGAAATGCTGGATGGAATATTCCCATTGGTATACTAATTAAGAGGGGGATTATTAAGAACAAAGACTGTAATATTCCTCAAGGTAAGACAACAATAGTACATATCAAAAAGATAGTAATAGTCTAATGATAAACTTTAATTAGGGAAGTGATTTTGATATTTTATAGCTCTATATTAATCATATCTGTTTGTGAAGGGGTATTGTGTTTTTAATACAATGATTTGAAATTTTAAGTTTGCCACCAGTGTGGACTAGTGGAGGGGTCTGAGAATATTACATCAAACATGAAAGTATTCCTTTCCTTTATCACAAAATAATTGGCTGATTTAGGTTGGAAGGGACAGTTTGAGGTCATCTAGTCCAAACAACTGCTTAAAGGTCTGGTAGTTTGTATTGCTCAGGGCTGTGTCCAGGCAGGTTCTGAGTAACTCCTAGGACAGGGATTACACACAACCTGTCTGGACCCTGTCCCACTACTTGACCATCCTTGGTACAAAGGATTTCTTTTCTTATATCTAATCAGAATTTTCCCTCTCATAACTTTGGTCTGTTGTTTCTTATCCTTTCACTCTGCATCACTGAGAAGGATCTGGCTCTGTGTTCCTGAAAGACCCACTGTGTAATTAAGATAGAAGTACCCTATTAGTTGTCTTACCTTCAGGCTGACCAAGTCCAGCTGTCAGCCTAGTAACTGCAAGTTGTGCTTCAGTCCTCTGCGCATCCTACTGTCCTTCCACTGTATTTTCTCTAGACTGTTCATGTCCTTTTAACACTGGGAGCTCAGAGCTTGCCACAGATGTCAGAGGGGAGCCTTCACTTCCTCAGCTCCCCCAGCACACCCCATCATCCTGAGCACTAATGATGCATCCCTGTGCCCCATCCTGTGTCCAGGATTTAACTGTATTTATTTTCAAGCTGCATTAGGTAATCAAACAATGTAGCACAACAAGAAAAAGATCTGTGAACATAGAACTCCGTATTCTTATGGACTTCTTGTCTATCTCCCAGGAAGTTCTTTGGTTTCATTACATAGTCAGCTAAATAGTGCTCTAAAAATATTTTAGAAGCTTTAGTTTGTGAATTTCAGTAAGGCAGCTGTAACTTGTATTTCTAGTGTTCTACTGAAGCCTGCATTGGTTATAACTTCATGATGTTGTATCTGCCTTTTGTTGTGAAGAGTGTTGTGTGTTCTCACTCCTTATGTTGCTTTTGTCTTTCCCCAGCTGTGAGTGAGTTTTTCTCTGCCAGCTGTGTGCCCTCAGCTGAGCAGGACAATTACCCAGCAAAACTGTGTCAGCTCTGTGTTGGAGATGAGAGTGGAAACAACAAATGCAGTGCAAGTAGCCAAGAACGTTATTACAGCTACAGTGGAGCCTTCAGGTAACTGACACCTACTGGTGTGATTTAGTGTGTCAGCCTGCCAAAATGCCAGGAGCACCTGGTTTCCATCCCAGTCAGCAGACAGAGGTTATTGTTGCTGCAGCAGGTACCATAAATGAGGTGGGATGTGAGTCCCCAGATGTCCTCACCAACACAGCTATGGTGTAAGGCATTACACTGGCTCATGTCACAGCCTTTGCCAGCTTCCCTGGAGACAGCCAGGTGCCCAACAGCCCAACCCATGTTTCTACACAGAGCAACCACCTTGTGAGGACCAAGTAGATTGTTGTTGGCCTCCAGTCTTGCTTTAATCTAGTGGAACAGAGTCTGCCACTCTGGATGGGCAGGTCATCCTCCCATCCCTAGGAGCTCTAGCATAGAAGCAGACACCCAGTAGCCAGGATCTGGCTGCTGTAAGTCCCTGCAGAGAGTGACAGGCTCGTGATGGGGAGCCTGGAGTGTGTCTTCACTGGTCTGATTCATTGGGGGCTGTTGCTGAAGGTAGATTTCTGTACAGCACAAACAGCTATGGCCAATGTTCAATTGCCAAATCCTCTTCAAAACAAAGTATGTTAAAAATGGAGGGGGGGAAATAATATAGAATGGAACAAATACTTTGTGCAACAGTGCACATGTACAGATGGGGCCATACCCAAAGACTGTGAAACTCTTAGATACGGAGTGAGCACTTCCTTTTCCTGACCTTCACCTCAGAAGATGAGCTGGCAGAAAGTTGCCTTTTTCCTTCAGGGGAGGAGACTTCAAGTGCAGCTGCCTGGTAAATAATGAAGTGTTAGATTTGGATAACTACTTTTTGCAAATCTATTTAGTTGAGTCCAGCTGCTCTTCTGGGTACATGCCCTGCAGGCAAATTCCAGATCCTCTGCTGTACTTCATGGATTAACAGAGCCAGCTCCCAGTCACCAGATGAATGAGCAACAAATGCTGTTACAGGCTGCAGGAGCCTTGCTCATAATTCTAAGATTGTGCATTTGATAATAGTGCCCATACAGTCAAACTTTATATGGAGATCACTTTTTGTTTTTAATAGAGAAGGTATTTAATTCATTGAGTGATGTGGGACATTTTTAGTATTTAAAAGGGTAGAATCTGGGTGAAAAAATGGAGGAGTGCAGTCTTCTACAAGGTGTGACACTTAGGTGATCCCTCTGAAAGAAGAATGAATTATGGAAGGTGATTGAGATGGCCTTAAAGTTCAGATTTCTGGGTTCCTTCCACTCTGGCTGTTGTCAGACTTATTTGATAAAGGTGTGAGAGGCCATTCAGTTTGTGTACTGGGGCAAATTAAACTGCACAGAGTAGTGAAAAATCTGCTAGGAAAGCTTTTCCTGATGAGGAAATGCACTGAAGAGGCCCACTGAGTCCTTGTTCTCTGCATGACAGTATCAGCAACATCATGACTTACCACCTTTGATTTGAACTGTTGATGTTAAACTAGGTGCAATTGAAATATATGTATTTTTGGTAACTGTTACCAGTAATAACTTTCTCTTGTATTTTGTACTGCATAAGCCATGCACAGTTACAGCTTTACATTTGTTTCATTGGTTTCATTATTTTGTTTTAGGAAATGCTCCTTGAAAACACTTACAGAATAAGCTACACAGGAGAGGAGGTGGTTTTAGGGTCCCTTGGCATGTTGGGCTACTTCTGCTTCAGAGGATTAGAAGAAACTGAACTTAGTTCTGGAACAATACCCTTAGAAATGGCAGTTAGATTACTAGAGATCTCTAATGTACAGGGCTGCAAATGCTGCACTGAATATCACATAATAGATCTTCTATTTCTTTACGCATCTAATACTGTTCTTTGTTGTTTTTCACACTGCTTTTAATAATTTTTTTCTATTGTATTCCACTCTTGAAATTTGTAATTCAGATTTTTTTTTAATATTTTATTGCTTTTCTCTCCATCCAAGATGCTAAATGTCTCTGTTTTTTCTTACTAACTTTGGGTCCAGTACATTTGTTTGCAGGAATGTCTGTAAAAAAATTGCATTCTAAACCTATGAGTTATTAAAAAAATGTGGTTCACATAAAGATGCTTTGAATTGAAAGCATTTATATCTTTGACTTCCTTTAGGTGCCTGGTAGAGGATGCTGGGGATGTGGCCTTTGTGAAGCACTCCACAGTGTTTGAGAACACAGATGGTACTTAGTTTTACATGTCTCTTTATTATAATTCAATTATTCTTTCTTGCTCTAAAGCATTAATTGCTTGACAATGACCAGTTTCTTTTTTTCAGGTAAAAACACAGCTAGTTGGGCCCAAACATTGAAGTCCAGTGATTTCCAGTTACTGTGTCCAAATGGTGCCCGTGCTGAAGTCACCCAGTTTGCCAACTGTCACCTGGCTCAGGTGCCAGCTCAGGCTGTTATGGTTCACCCAGATGTCAATGTTTTTGCTCTATATGGACTACTGGACAGAGCCCAGGTACCAATAATCCATTTATTTTGGGGGGAAATGATATATAGTCTTACACAGTCCAAGGGTAAAGACAACAGGACCATGCTGCCATATCCTGTCTTATGGCAAGCATGTGCACAGTGCACAGCCCTGTTGGGAGTGTGACAGAGAAGGTAAAGTGCAACCCAAGTAACTCACCCAGGAAAACCACCCTGCTGCACAAGGGATTTCAACTTTTTGCCCAGCCATTGGTTGCAGTAGTAATTTCCCTGGAGGTTAAGGTGTTTTCCCATGGCTTTCCCCCATTTCTGCATTACTTTGAGGTGTACAGGAAACAGAGTACATGCTAATGCTTTTCCATTCTGGAATTTTCCTGGGAATGCAATGGAACTTTGCTGGGTTTGTTTATGCTGCAGCCATGTACATGGTAAACCATGCAGGCAGAGTGTGCCTGGCTGCCACAGTGAGGTTCCTTTTTCTCCAACCTGAAGTTAATTAGTTCAAAATCAAGACTGAGAAATATCTCTGTGCTAGGCTTCAGTCATGTCTGTAACTCCTGGGCAGCCAAGCCCTATATTGCGTAACAATATTGAGGCAGGAGAATTTTTTTTTAAAAAATTACAGCTCTTTTTCCAGATAGTAACTGAAAACACAAAATTACAAATGCTGTTCTTGTAATTGCCAGTGGCAGAATTCTGTATCTGGTCTACTGGAGCATCTAAAAGCAAATGCGTAAGAGAGATTCTGCAATTGTGTATGAATTTTTCATCTGCAAAATGGTTCCTGTCATCTTTCATGTTGTATGACAGGAATGTGGCACTTCATCTTGCAAAATGCTGAGAATTTTTCATTATTTTCAGGTCTACTTTGGAGATAGCAGCAATGGAAATGGATTCAAAATGTTTGATTCTTCAGCTTTTCAGGGAAAAGACTTGATTTTTAAGGACTCTGCTGTTGAGATTGTGCCAGTAGAAGAGAGGAGAACATACAGAGAATGGCTGGGGAGTGAATATATTGAGTCCCTTGAAGGGATGCAAACACCCCAGTGCTCTGGGGCAGGTAATAAGATAACACAATACTCACTCATGGCTACTGTCATTCCCCTGCTTATTTTATGTCAGATACAAAGCTTGGACTAGCACAATCCAAGTGGGAACTTCCAGGCCACCTCTGCCCTGCCACCTTCTCTTCAGAAAAGCTGCTGTCTGGATAACATGCTGTGCTACCTGTGAATGCTTCTTCCTGCCTCTTTGCAGAGCAAGTGCCAACAGCATCTGCTCATCAGGGAGTGGGGTAGGGCTGGAAGCTGCCCCTGTCTGTGTGGATGGGATGGAATTTGGGGCAGAAACCAGCAATACAATATCAACATGGTTTACAAGATCAGTCTAAAACTGGAGCATCTCTGCCATTGTTGGTGATACTGAACCACCCAGGATTCCCAAGAACTGTTAGATGGATACTGGGTTTCTGACCTGTAGAAGAATTTCTTGCAAGGCAATATCAAAACTCTGGTCTAGTGAATTCTCTCTCTAGTGGCCTCCTGGCTGGTTATGTTCAGACTCCACATCCCTGCTCTTCCCTTCTACCCTCTTTCTCCTGAGCTCTGCTGCCACAGAGGTAAGTGCACAGAGAATGGACAGGCTGTGAACAGAGACCAGTCCACTTCTGCCATAGACAAAGTCTTCTACCTTCCAGCAGAAGAAATTAGGAAAAATTATCAAAGTCATGGGATGAAAAAGAAGCCCAGAGAGACTGGAAGGGGAACTACCCTTTGACAGAGAAAAAAACAAAGCCAAATATGAGGATCCACTGAGCTTATTGACTTTCCACACCCAGTGCTCTCGTGGCTGGCCAGAGATGTCCTGTGATCTTTAGTTTGATGCAACCTTCATCAAGAACCTCATGACTGTCCTCCTTCCACAAGGGGCAATCCTGAGTGCCTTGTGCATGAAACATGTATTTGCTGTAGGTGAAACAAAGTACTCCACTTCTGAGTTGCCACTTCTACTGGCTGTAGCATTCGGGTTTTATTTTTATCCATAGCTGCACTAAACACAGATGTTGCTGTGCTGCTGGCAGGCACTGTCCTCCTGACTGTAGAGACCACCTCATGATCCTGGGATGAACAGACATTTTGTGTAATAAACACCTGGTAACGCCAGATAGTAATCATGTAAATAAGTGAAAATAGCAAATAAACATGAGAAGTAATCACAATTTAACCAGCCTGATAGCTAAACTACTGCTTTTCTGGGACATGAATATTTATTTGCCTTTCCCTTTCACTGCCCACTGTTCCATTGGTCCCAGTTACTGGGGCTGGAGTGGGACACAGACTGGTCTCAGCCCCTGGTTGTGCCCAGTGGGGTGAGTGTGTCTGTGCAGGGAGCAGTGACGCCGTGCCCAGCTCTCAAACCCATGACTACTGGCAAGCTGTGCCCAGCTGCGGCCTCTGCTGTGTTTCTTCTCCTTGTGCTTTTGGTCAGTTATGAAACAGCAGCTGAACAGGAGCTGACGTGTGCCCAGGAAGGCCAGTGGCAACCTGTCTGGCTTGTATCAGGAATAGTGTGGCCAGCAGGCCCAGGGCAGTGATTGTCCCCTGCACTTGGCACTGGTGAGGCCACACCTTGAGTGCTGTGTCCACTTCTGGGCCCCTCAGTTCAGGAAGGGCATTAAAGTGCTGGGGTGTACTCAGAGAAGGGTCTGGAGCACGAGTTCCATGAGGGGCGGCTGAGGGAGGTGGGGGTGTTTAGCCTGGAGGAGGCTCCAGGGTGACCTTATCCCACTCTACAACTCCCTGACAGGAGGGTGCAGCCTGGTGGGGGTCGGACTCGGGTTCGGGCTCTTCTCCCAGCCCGTGACAGGACGAGAGAAAATACTCATAGAACTCATACTCTGAAACTGTGCCAGGGGAGTTCAGGACGGACATCAGGAGGAATTCACAGAAAGGGTGATCAGACACTGGAATGGGTTGCCCGGTAGGTGGTGGAGTCACCATCCCTGGAGGTATTTAAGGACAGACTGGCCGTGGCCGCGGCTGACACGGTGCTGTTGGGCCGTGGTTGCACTCGGTGATCCCGGAGCCCTTCTCAGCCCCACTGACCCCGGGATCCCC
>JANPWX010000223.1:823328-849861 GCA_024734555.1 Trochalopteron elliotii
CGGGTGCTGTCCGTCTGTCTGTCCGGTGCTGGGGTGGACTGGCCTCGGCCGGGCCGGGCAGCGCCGCCATGAGCTCCGGCGGGACTCTGAGCATCCTACGCAGCGACTCCTACGCCGAACTCAGCCAGTACCGGGACCAGCATTTCCGGGTGAGCCGCGGCCGGGGGCGGGCCCCGCTCGGTCCGGTTGGGCCGGGCCGGGCCGGGCCGGGCCGTGAGGTAACGCTGTGTCCTTGCGGCCCAGGGCACGCGGTACGACCAGGAGCGGCTGCTGAGGAAGAGCTGCACCCTGTACGTGGGGAACCTCTCCTTCTACACCACGGAGGAGCAGATCCACGAGCTCTTCGGTAAAAGCGGCGACATCAAGAAGGTCATCATGGGGCTGGACAAAGTGAAGAAAACCGCCTGCGGCTTCTGCTTCGTGGAGTATCCTTGTGCGGGGCGGCAGGAGCGGTTCGGGTGCGGGTGAACTGCTCTGCACTGCAGGCTCTGAGTCACCGGGGAGTTCTCCGAGGATAAAATTAATCGTTTGCTAAAGCGTCTGTGGGAAATCCTGGCGAGAGAGCAATGCTGTGCTCACGGTTGGACTTGATGATCTTATAGGTCTTTTGCAACCATGATTCTGTGATTCGAGCATACACTGCATGTCGAGCGGGGTTAGCAGCTTGCTTTCATTTTGATGCTTTAACCCCCATATCTTAGGTAGCTGACCTCCGCAGTAAATTCATATTCTCCGTTCCGAGGTAAAAAGGTCTTTCTTTTCCTACAAACACACGTGTAAAGTTTCTGTTGACATGTTTCATCCCTGTCGTGTGACTTCATTATCTTGCATGTTTTTGAGGATCATTCTTGTTACCAGTTCCAGTGAGCTCAGCAGAATGGTTTGCAGCATGAGCAGAGTATGCCTGGGGCTTCTCACTCTTTAGCAGAACAGCTTTGTTCTGTTAAATGTCTGCGTGATTGACAAACTTAATCCAATATACGTATTTTTAATGCTTGAATTGCTGCATGTTCCTCCATTTCACTAGCAGTTTTCTTAGCTGATGCAGCTTCATAAAAGTGGTTAAAGCAAAGACTTGGTTTTGTAGCCCATTTGATATTGTTCTTTTTTCCATGTGATGAAAATAGAAGTCGATTTTTCATTAACCTATTCCTAAGGTATTATGCCAGAGGAGATGCTGAAAATGCAATGAGATACATCAACGGGACCAGACTTGATGACAGGATCATAAGGACAGACTGGGATGCAGGATTTAAGGAGGGTAGGCAATATGGCCGTGGAAGATCAGGGGGACAGGTAGGTTGTTGTACAGCCTGGGGTTTTAAGGGAATGGTGACTTTGCCAGACTTCTTGGTTTTGAATGAACACAGAACAGTTTCAGAAATAGCAGCTTGGGAGTCATTGTTTAAGATAATGTTGGAAGACATCTGATGAATGGCAATATAATCCACTAGGAATAAATAACTTTCATAAATTTCAGTAAAAATACTTGCAGAAACAACTCTTGGTGGCCTGGGGAGGTAATGGTTAAGTAAGCCCAAAAAATGTAAGGGGCTGTCAGGAGCACACAGGACAGCAGTTGCCTTACCCCAAGTGGAGCAGGTGGCAGTGGCTCATAGTGCCAAAGCCCAGGGCTGGCCATCTTTGCCTGGGCTGTGTTGATTAGAGAGTCCCCTGGCACGATGAAAGATGAGCCTGGTTTATACTGTTCTGGGCTTCTGCATGAAGCTTCTTCACCTTCTGTTTGCTCAGTCAGCTCCATGTAGCCACTTATGTGTTGTGATGTCAGTATGACTGTATTCTAATGGTGTAACAATTTTTGAGAAGTTGTTTTTCCTTGTCTTTTGTGGACTTCCCTTTCTCCCTCCTTCGTCAGGTCCGAGATGAGTATCGGCAGGACTATGATGCTGGACGAGGTGGCTACGGCAAAACTGTTCAGTGCCAGTGACTCCTCAGCTTCACGAGAGAACCAAAGCTGCTTTGTGACTGTCCCCAGGCACAAAATAGGTCTGTTGCACACAATTCACAGAAGCTCCTATCCACATTCCTGTGAGCACATCCTATGTTCAATACCTCTTCAGTTTTAATACCAGTATCCAAAGCATTGCAGAGGACCTGGGAGCAAGGCTTTAAGTATTAGAATGGTGAGGCTTTGGTCTTGAAATGCTGCTATAACTTCCTGAATGGAGCAAAGATGTAACATTATGGTGCTGCTTTTTTGTTTGTTTTTTTTTTTCCCTCTGGCAAAACTTGATTATTCAACTGGGTTTTGTTTACATTGGTATCACAGGGTGGAGAGCAGTGTTAAAGGATGATTGGTGGGTGTTTCACAGGTGAAAGCAAAGGGCAAAGAGCCTGAAAAGGAAGTGGAATTTCTAGGGAAATTTTTCAATTTCTAGGGAAGACCTTTAAATTGCAGATTTTCTGGGGTTACTGGATTAGCACTCTTTTTCGCTGGTGCTGTTCCTCAAACATTTACGTGAGCAGCCATAATAAAACAAACCAGATTGAGTTCAGGAATCATGAAGTGAGGAGGAGAAGAGCAGAGAGCAGGAAACAGACATGATTGCATGACAGAGAACACCAAATACAAAAATTGCAGTACAGTTATTTCACAGTTTGAGTATTTTGCCCCATCTGGTAGCTCTCTACAGCCTTAATATTTGAGGGCAGTATCATCCCTGTGCCTCTAAGGTTTGCATGAAGCCAGATTATCCCCACAATGGGATGTTTGAGGAACTGGGTTTATAATGAGAAAGTTTCTTCCCAAAATAGGTTTTCTATTTGAGAAACTTGATTTCGGACAACTTAAACATAGAAACAAAAGAGTTTTGGGAGGAGCCTTGCTTTCTACTGAGCATGTGATAAGAATGGTAAAAGAATTTTAGGATTCCATAGCTTGTTGTTTTGGTTTTTCTCTTTCCCTGTTGGATCCTATTCATACTGCTTGTTGATGTGTTGGAATTTTGATGTACTGCAGACATAGGTTTAAAAATGTGATCCCAAGAGCAATGAAATTGACCTGCTGAAACAAAATGGTTACAAAAAAACCTGTTACAGGGCTTTGGAATTTCTTCATGGATTTCTGAGTTCCATGTGAATGGCAATTCCTAAGGTTTTGTGCAAATACCTTGTTGTCCATGACTCCTCACAAAATTTCAAAGGTGTACAAAAGTTGTTCTTTACTCACTGAAGGTATTGTAGGAAATTTTAAAAGTGTTTCTTGCATACAGTTAATCACAACTGTTTCTGCAAATTGGAAGACAAGCGACATTGAACAATGAACTCCTTACTTAGGAAGTGTGGGTTTGAGGTTTTTTGGCATGTAGAGTAAAACTACACTTTTAGGATCACTTGGTCCTGGTCTGCAAATAAGCTTTGAACAAAGTTACCTTTTCCAA
This sequence comes from Trochalopteron elliotii, assembly GCA_024734555.1. Taxonomy (NCBI): domain Eukaryota; kingdom Metazoa; phylum Chordata; class Aves; order Passeriformes; family Leiothrichidae; genus Trochalopteron; species Trochalopteron elliotii. The sequence continues at coordinate 826,730 of JANPWX010000223.1, forward strand.
TATAGCGCGTTTGATGACGAGTTTACAGCCTGTAATCTGCTCTAGAACACTGCTGAAGTTTATTTTTCATTGTATCAACTTTGTATAAAAAATATGTCACCAAAAACTCTAAAGTCACTTTGAAATAAAGCTGCAACATTAAAATGGTTTGTTACTTTTTTTTTAACAGAATTACTTTCACTGAGGTAATATTATTCTCCACGGTTATTTTAGCTTGCACTTGAAGGCCATTTGAGTGTGTATTTGGGTTCTTTACAGAAAAAAAACAAGATAAATAGGGAGCCAAACTCTTCTTTGCAGCTCGGAGTAGCTGCTGAGTTCCGATGTTCCGTCAGCAGGACGATGGAGTGTGGGCAGGTGAGGGCTCCGCGGCGCCCTCTGCTGGTGACACCGCCACCGGCAGGCAGAGGGCGGCTGCTGGGAGCGGCGCGGCGCTGCCCTTGTGCTCTCGAGATTTTGCCTTGATTCGGTTGTAGAAATGACCCAAAACCTGTTTTTCATCAAAGAGAAGTCTGTAGACAATATCTCAGAGTGGAGGCAAATGGAGATCAGGATTTGTGGGTTTGTAGCCCATGGCTGTTTCTCTGTTTAGTGACAGCTTAATTACCTTTTCCACTGGATATTGCCATATGCAGTCTGTGGTAACTTCTCTCCCTGCTCCCAGCAACCTCTTCGGATCTTGCCAAAGCACAACCCATGATATTGGACGAGGGCTTGACTCCATTCATGCTTCACAATCTCACATAAACTGTAGTTTGTGTAACTGCCAGCAAATCTTGGGCCAACATTCTCTTTTTCGGTCTCTAGCAGGTTATAAATTGAAGTTCTGTACTGCACACAAAGTAAATGTCTGCAGCTTGACAAGAGGTTAGGCAGGGCTCATAATGTCTGGTTTGTTTCTCTGGAGTCACTAGTCCTTCAGGGACTTTGCAGACTTAAATATCTGTTGCTTCTGAGTATCCCTGTGGGAAAGTGCCTTTTTTTAAAATCTTCTTATCTTTCAAAAGAAAATTTTTATCTGATTCATAAGGTGCTGGTGCTGTGTGTGACAAGCCTGTGGTGGATGAGGTGCTTGGTGTCCTCAGTCCTGGTGCTGACAGGGCTGTCTTTGCTAACTCTAATGTGTTTCCACACAGAGTAAGAGGTGAGGGTAAGGAAGACATACAAATAGGTGCAGTAATCTCAGTGTGCATGACCTGAGTGAAATGTACACTTTTTTTTTTTCACATCTGAAAGACAAATATGAGTTATTCCTGGTGTAGGATTTTCTTGCTTTGAGGGTGCTACAGCAAATGCTTTTGAAAACCCTTTCGTGACTGTTCAGTAAGAGTTGCAGTCCTGCTTGAATATTCCTTCCAGAAGCTTCCTCTTTGTCCTCCAGTGCTCATCTCTGACTATATAAAACCTGTTTGTATTTTATTCTGTTATCCTCCAGCCAAGTCTAGGCAAAACCAGTTGTTTCTGCCCTGATAGGAAAAACTGCCATGGTTCCAGAAGCTGTATGAGGGGCTGAGTCAGGATTTCAGGAACCAAGTTGCATAGAGAGAAAGTGAAGTACCTTCCATCAAAAAACAGTGTGAATTGAGATTTACTCAGTTAATGACTGAGAAAACATCCTTCTTGTGTGCCTTGATGAGGATTTTTGTGTAAATAAGACTATACATTAAATAATTGTGTTGGGTTTAATGTGTTTAATTAGAGCTATCTCTGATTTCCTTTTCAAGGCAGGCCATCTATTCTTCTGGGACTGATGTGTTTGCAGTAGAATAATATTGAACCACAATTTTTGTTTTTTCAGGTATAATTAAAAGGCATCTTTTCTCAAAACATAATTTGAAAACAAAGGGGAAAAAAGATTTGCTATTTTGCTGTTTATCCAGTTGCATGCAACATGAATATCAGAATAAATTAGCCTAATTGAGTCAGCTTGTCCTTGTGTTTCTGGACAATGAAGCTTTTCCCTTCTCTACCAATCACTTCCTGGAAGCAATGAAGTGCAAAGAAAATTCCAATTTTCTAGTTAGAATAGGTAAGGATATGTTAAGTGTTAATAATACATACTTGTATTATTATAGTTGTACATCTGTAGCTCACATGCACTTCAAACTGCATTAGATTGTTTTAGTTTTCTGACTTTATTACTTTAAAATAATACTCCTATTATTTTATGCTTTGTGTCTATTTTAATGGGGAATTCTGTTTTGAAAATGGTTGCTACTCTGTTCAAATTAATTGATTATAAGTTGGTGCTTTTTGTGTTTGATTTTCTGAAATATCATTGTTTCAGATCTTGAATTACTTTTTTGAAGACAAAAGCCCTGTCAGCTGGTCCTGCTGCCACAAGATGTCGTGAGAAGCCATGTCTGGCTCCAGGATGAGTTGGGGCTGCCAGGATTCTCAGTCAGCTGAGGAGCTGTTGTGGAAGGAATGATGTGTTCTGAAATAAGCCTCTCATTTCACCATGCAGCTGAGGCAGTATCTGCATTTCTTGAAGAAACTCTTGCATCTTAGAATGCTGCTTGGAACAAAAGTGTGGTGACTGATTAAAAGGTCATCTACATGCCCTGAAGCAGTGGAGTTAGGAGTGCCTTAAGGTTGCTGATGTATAGGATGCCTCACAACTCCAAGCACTGTAGAACTGAAAGATTGTCCAGGCTGGCAAAGGACTGGCTTTGTGGTTTGGGTTTTGTAGGTTTTTTCTCCCCTTTGAATTTACTCCAATACGAGGAGGAATATGTTTCCATGAACTGGAAAGAACTTCTTCCCATTAAATCTGCACTTTTGGTTCTGGTTTAAATTCCCAGCTGTACTTGCTCTTTGGAATCTACATATTAATGTGAAAAAGCCTTCAAACAGCAATCTTACAAAGTTCCATCCTGCACAGATGCCAAGAGCAGGTCTGTGCTGGTGTCTGAGCTTTCCAGGGGGAGATTCAGTAGACATTTTTTTAAGATACTCAGATCTCTCAGAGTAACTCTGTGAGTCATGGTGGATGTTTTGGTGAATTGTTTTATAAGGTGCAGTCCTGTGAGGAACTTAGTTTTATCTCCCATGGAGTTCAGTGAGATCAGTGTATGTAGTGCTAAAGTACTGAATGTGTTTTAATGAACTTTGTCTACTTATTTCTCCATAGACTAAACATGTAACATGCTGGCATGCCAGAAGAATTCTTGAAGGGCCTTTGGGAGCAGCACTGACTCCTGAGTTGTATCTCAAAGTGGGTTAGGGAAGCTGAGCAAAGCAGTGTCACAAAAAATAATGAGAGCATTTTGAAAAGGGTTCCAGAAGTTCCTAAGGATAATTGTCCATAATCACATGCAGGACAGAATTTTTCTCAGAATCCACGATGGCCAGCAAATATTACTTGGTTTACAGAGTTTGACAGGAAAGACATTGCTTCAGAAGAGTGCAGAAACCTGGAAGGATATGAAAAGTGAGGGAAGATTCTGGCTAATTTGTCAGTAATTCAGGTTCTAGACACAAAATGGTCATCAAGACAAAATTAAACATTAAAAGAGGCCCAGAAGCCTGAATAAATACGTGATGTCCATCAACAGTCCTTGGATACAGTGTTGATTCTGTGTTTAATCATCAATTTCCCCTAAAGATGTTTAATTGAACTTAAACAGGCGTGAGAATGACTCATTCCCTGCTGGAAAACAAATCACTGTAATGTCTGTGAAGGAGTGATGCTGTTCCTGGTGCTCTGTGAATCGTCCTGGTTGGGCCAAGTGCTGGCAGGCTGAGCTCTCCCTGAGCAGTGGCACAGCACCCTCCTTGGTGACAATATGGAACTGAGAATGAAAGAATGAGCCAGAGCCCCAACTTCAGACAAATCTGAAGGTAATTAACAATTCCCAGACACAGAGCTGTCCTGAGAGAGGACAAAACATCTGCGGAGCTGAATGCTGCAAGTACCAAAGCTTTCAGGTGCTCAGGGCTGTGATGGGCCCTGACAGTGGAGTTGGCTGGGCAGCACTGTGAGAGCTGGTTTGCACTGGAGGTTTACAGATATGTCCACATGGAGTTTAGTCTGGACTGAACTTAATGTGAGAGTACTGGAATCTGTATTTCAGGCTGTCAGTATTTTACATTTTAATAGATTTTAAGTGAATATTTAGTGCACATGAAATGCAGAATTGCCTCTCAAGAATTGCTTTTTTATTTTTAGCCCGGAGTTTATACTGGACTATGCAATTTGACAAGGAGGTTCTCCTCTCTTACCTGCATATTATTACAGTTCTAGGAAATGAGCTTCTTTGTGATTTCCAAGTACACAATACCTGAACAAAGTCAAGTGTAAGTATAGTGTAATAGGGCTTTTTTAAAAGCAAGTTTAAATTTATTTGTAAAACTCTAAGGTGTAATTGATTCTCTAGTTTAGAAAGCATATAATAAAAATGCATTTTATGTTAACATTTTAAAATAATTCATTTTTTTAAACATTTTTATTGCTGAATATGTTGTTGCCAGAACTTCTATCAGTATAATTTACAGTAGAGATGTGAGGGACTGAAACTGCAGAGGAATAGTAGTGACAAAAGCTAGAGGTAAAGCATCAATTTCTATTCATCCTTCCTTTTTAATGGAGGAAAGGTGTTCTGCATTTGTAAGGATTACATTGTTGCTTTTCAGACATGATTCAAAGATGAGTATTGAAAGAGGGAAGGTATAAAATGTCGTTATGTCATTAGGAATTCTAGTTCCATTCAAATAGGAAATGTTCTATTTATGATCCTTAAAGAAAGCCCTCAGGTCATGAACAGTATTTCCATTTGTTGAGAAAAATGTCAGAATAGTTTCCTGAAAGTCTGTACAAAATGAATGTTCCTTTTGAACCCTTTATTCATTCAATTTCTGAGCACATTTAAAAATCATTGAAGAATTAATAAAAGCTATGAGTAAAATTACATAAAACCCCCTCTGTGAAATTCCAGTATTTTTTAGAGTATTCACAGCTTAGTTTTTGAGTGAAATAACTGTTGATTTCAGTGGGCCTGGACTTGTTAGTTGAATATACCACAAGGAGGACCCACTCTTCCTTTGATTTTCTTTAAGATGTGTGAAGAATTAATTCAGAGGCATTCATGGCATTACTGTGTATCAGCCAAGGAAGAGAATTTTTAGGAGAAAAGAATCTCAGTTTCTAGATTTGAGTGACATTAGAATATTTTCGCTGAGTGTGCTGAGCACATGAACTTCTGAAACTTCACATATGTGAGGTTGTTTTCTTTATAAAGAAAACACATCCTATGAACAGGAACACACACCTAGAAGTGAAAAGCTTTTTGCATCTACTGCTGTATTTGCAGTTCCACAATCTGATATGTTGTATCTTTGCAGTGGGGAAAAGGGAACCATGTTGATGAGTGCTGATGGAACATACATGTCAGCAATGACATCATTGCTGCACTGCATAACAACACATTTGAGTTCTGTTTGCCATTTATAAAATTCAGTAGCATCTCTTGATTTTTATGGAAGGCTGAGCTAACTCTTGTAGGAACAGAGATGCTCTGAGCTGTTTCCCTTCTGGTCATGAACTGGTGAGTCACTGTGATATGGAGCTGTGCTCAGTGGCTTCACTCATGTCAGCAGCTGCAACACAGGGATCTGTGGGAATGACAGCCATTATTCCCAAACTGTTATCCATTTTCCCCCCCACCCCTCCCCCATTATGCCCTAACATATCAGTGTATTAAAAAGAAACCTGAGTATTTGATTTTTCCCCATGAAACCAGGAAATTGCAAGTTGATTTTTTTTTTAAGCAGTGTGATTCATGCTTTCCTTGAAGAATTCCAGTTAAGCATCTTAGGTCTTCTGCTAAATGCTGAAAGAAAAGTTTTTAGTGCTTGCCAACTGTTGAATTCCCTATTTCCTTATTTCTTGGCTAAGCTGATATTCACTTACTGATAGCAAATTTTCTGTTTTCTGTGGTTGCAAAGTTTACCACAAGTAACCTGGCATCCTTCCTGTAAAGGACAGGGACCCAGTCCCATTGTCAAAAGCATTTGGCTGTTTCCTCTCCTCCTGTAGTAAATGCTGTACACAACTGTAATGCAGCTGTTCTGAGTGCAGCAGGGAACACAGAGACAACCTGCTTCAATGCACAGCCCACATCTGTGCTTGGAAGAATTCAAAGTGACAGGAAGCATGCTGAGGCCATATGTCAGCAAAGCAGAGTTCAGAGCAGGCTGCACTGTAAGCACAGGTTTAATTTCTAGCACAGTTTTTGAGGCAGTCGTGTCTGGATCATTAAGAGCAAACGTTGCCTTCTCTGAATTACCATTATGTGTCAGCAGTTTGACAACTTTGAGCCAGCTTGGAAATACTTAACCCAGAAGGTCATGTTTAACTCTCGCACCACTGTTGGGACTTAACTGCATTTCATTCATTTTTGTTTCTTTTAATATGTTAAAGAATCAAGAATTTGTAAGTGTTGCCTTTGTTAAGGGCCTTTGTAGCTGTGATCTGTACTGAGGGGACATTTCCTCTGTGAGTGGTCTGGTGTCTCCAATATCACTCCTGGGAGAGCTGGCAGATGGACAGTACATTGTCTTTAAAGCATTTTATCAGGTCTTAATCCCTTTTGAGTTTGGGAATACTGAAATGAATTGGCTGTTTGAATGCATTTGACTGAACAATAGCTTAGTGTGAGAAAGATGGCAACTTTTTGATGTGATCCTTCATGAAGAAAACAGAATGTTCCCTTTCCAACTGATTAAAGGAGCAGTATAAATCAAACAGGAAAAGCTGAGATTGTTCATCTCAGTCCTTGGTTGACCCGTATCAGACAGACATTAACAGGATAGCACAAAGCAGGTTGCCCAGGGCCTTGTCCAGCCAAGTTTTGAACAACTTCTCCAAGGAGGGAGACTCAAAAACGTTTCTGGGCAACCCGTTCTGGTTTTTGGACATCTGTGATGAAAAGGTACTTTCTTGTGTTCACACGGTGTTTCATGTGCTTTAACTTGAGAATAGCTTATCAATCAGTTTTGCACGTGAAATTTCCATGGTTTTTGAAAGTGATGCTAGAGTTTGAAGCAATGTGACTTCTTGATGAACTTTTGCTTCCTCTCCATGTTTTCTTTCAGTGTCTCTGCACTAGCAGCTTACCTGCTAGCACAATGTCCTTTCCTGCTTAAAATTCTCCCATATATTCTTTAGCTTATGTTCCAGGCTGCATGGATTATAATACCACATTTGATTGCTCTTCTCTGCATCTGTGTAATTTGATCAACAGTGCTACTGAGTGCCTTCTGGGGAGAATTTAATTGATAAAGCCAGATTTATCTGCTGAAAATGAGGAAAGCATAAGGTGACCTAATGGGAAGCTAAGGCCAAAATATGAACTTCTGGGGAGAAGGCACAGAAAAGCTGCAGATCACTGCCTTGCTGTGACTTGATTTGTGAATGTCAGAGCCACCAAATGTGTACTATATTCTGCCTCAGAGTTAGACATTTAAGTTATCTGGGGTAACTCTAATGTTGTTGGAACTGCTGGGTGCTGTGACCTGGCCCTCAGCTATGTCTGTAGCTGTGCATTTGCTTGCCTGCAGTCTTGCACAGTGCCTGCCTGGTACTTAATCATAGAATGGAATCATAGAATCATTAAGGTTGAAAAATATCTCCAAGTTCATCAAGCTGTCAACTTGATGAACTTGTCAACTGCACAATAATACTAAGTGCTGAGTATCAAGAATTCACATTGCAGTCGGTGTAAAATCTGTGACATCTTCCCAAATAACATAGTTACAGTCAGGATAGTCCCCGGACAGTTGTTAATACTTAGTTAAAATTAGAAAAATATTTTATATTCTGAGAAATTTATTTTCCTGCCCTTTATGACTTGTTTGGCTCTGGCCAGTATGTTCTGTTCACATCCTGTGCTATTTTTAGTAACATTGATTATTCTTCCCCCTACTTCTTTTGCAAAACAGAATGATACGTCTTTTTTATTGGTATGTGTTGCTTTTTCAGTTTCACCAGTGATCAAAACCAGATGGATCAGTTATGTATGAGGAACAGTTTAATCTGAATGCCGCTGGGCTAATTGGATTGGGCTAGTGGATGTGTGCTTTTCTTTCTCTTATACATGCAAATGAAAGTGTAATTTTAAATTGGACCTTGTCTTCCTGTTTCCTTCCACTGAAAAGGGACAAAAAGGCAGAACATGTAGTTTTTGACAGGTGTTGAATCTGATGGTTTTCTTTGAAGAACGATTTTCTGTAAAGTGCATTTCTGAGGCTGTGTTGAGTGGATTAGCTAAGGACCTGCCAGAGATGGGGTTAATTCCAGGACCATCAATGGACAGTGGAAGTCTCTGTTCAGAGCTTCCGGCAGTGGCAGGGAGATCAGCCAGGTTCTGTGTTGACATAAGGTTTTTCCCCATCATTGTGCAGAGTGTGTCGCATATTAGCCAAGCTCCAAACACTATTAATAGATGCCAAACACATTTTCTGCAGCTCTGTGGGAAGGATGTCGAGTGGCAATTTATCTCTTTCACTCACTCGGACCCAATCAGACCCACATTACCTGTACAGAAAATTGATTGGGAGGGGATAATTCTCTACAGCTTTTCATGAAAGAAACAGTTACTCATTTATCACCAGACTTAGTCTTTATGGCTGTTTATGATTCTTCCGCTCATGACAGTAGGAACATGTGGGGCCCCAGGGAGTACCAGGACTCTGTGAACACTTTGGGAAATGCTACTGTAGTGAGCATGAGAGACTTAAATACAGGGTGGCATGATTTATATCAAGTTTTGCCACTAATAGTAATTATAATTTTCATAACTGAGTCCAGATTGGACTAGCAGTGACTGCAGATCCAAATTATTTTTCAGTGATGGGACAGATCCAAGGTGGGTTTTGAGAAAATTCACAAGAGCACATCACAGCTAATATAATTTTAAAAATATGTGATGTGAGCTTCTCCTTGCTACTGTTGCCATTGAGCCAATGAATGTTTAGGTGACAGACAGACAGATCTATGTGGATCACCTGGTTGTTTAATTGTGGTTAACAGTCAGGCTCTGTAAACTCTAATGCTCAGCCCATCTCCTATGTGTAAAGATAATTTTAATCAATAAGGTGACCTTAATCAATGAGGTTGATTAATCTTGTGCTCCTTCTTTTTCAACCCCCCAACTGTATCAGTTGCCTTAATAAAAATGTTTTGTTTCTCTTGAATTATTATAATTTCCCTTGAAAAACTTGTAGTTCTAATGACCTGTAATAGACTAAGAATATGACTAAGAACATTGAATATAGAGAAATATAGAGAAATAAAGATGTAATTTTTAGGGAAGAAAAAAAAGGAAGGCATCTTTGCATAAAGTCTACTTTAATAGTTTTTAGAACTCCATTCTAATACAAGTGCTCAAGGACATAGTTGGCAATATACTTAACAGCAAGTAAAGTCTCTTCACTGGTTGGCTTTATCTGAGATTCAGGGAGAAGGAAACCGTATCTCCCGGTGTCCCGGAGCTCAAAAGTGAAAGAGTACTTGATGCCTTGGTCATAAGCCCAGTCATCAGAGCCCCCTGCAGCAGGATCTGTTGGTAAAGAAATTAAATAAAGCTGAACTGGGAAAGAGTGGCTACACATCAAATGAGAAATATATCAGATGAGTCAAGTCACATAGCCAGGAATGCAGATAAAAAGAAATATTCAGTGAATTTATTGGTTTATCCTGCTCATGGGAAAGCTGCTGTGATTTTAGGCCATTTATGAGCTTTGTTCCAGCTGACTTGTGCAAGCAAACATAAACAAGCTAAACTGCTGCCTCCTTGTCACTATCGTGGGGAAGCCACGGGGGAAATATCTAAGGAACAAGAGAATGGCGTGGTTGCATGGGGGTGTTTAGGAACGCTTGATACCAGAAGCAAATACCCTCTCACTGGGTGGCTTTTTGAAGTTCACAGAGATGGGAAAGAACTGCATATCTGGGATTTCAGCTCCATCGTTTTCTATACCTCCCTTTTCAGTAGCTGGTACAATAAAACAATCTCTTTCGCTAAGGAAGGAGCCTCCAGAATTGCCAAGCATCACCAACACATTTCTAAAGGAAGAATCTCCAAAAATGTTGTAAAAATTGGAAGAAACTGGTTTTTAAAATGTTTGGGAGGGGGGAGTTAACTATTTGAGGAAGGAGAAACAGGCAAGAGAAATTAGCTTCCATATTTAAGTAAATTAAGAGATCTTAAATATGGGAGATATTAAAGTTCTGTGAATCTAGATTTGGCAACCTCAACTTGGCTTTTGGCACTGCAAAAGCCATATCCACAGCTGAGTTTCCAAGAAGGGTATAATAATTAGTCATTACAAATAGGATTGTAATTAGTATGTGTCTCAGAATGTAATGCAAAGTAAAATAAATTGGTGCTGCTAGAGTGGTTGAAGGATTCACATCACATAGTGGAATCAAAGGATTCATATCATTTTTGAGTTGGAGATACTAGAAATGCAGAAAATCTCAGGTCAAGATTTTTATGTTTAAATCTAAGCTGTATATGATTTAGGAATTTGTGCTATGCATATAAATTCATAAACATTTTACTACATCACTTGACTTTTCAGGGGGTCACACACTTCCTGGGATCCCTAAGGAATAAATTATCTCATAATTTAGAAATGACAGGTCCCATATATACCTCTTAGTATATGCATGTGAAGAAAGAAGGGGACTACTTAGAAAGAGGAACAAGAATCACTAGAAAAATGCATTTTATAGTCCTAGCAGCATTAATATAGATGGTCAGTATATTTAGGTCAATACTTACAGATTGTTGTCGCTCCTGGACCATAAGTATATTTAGTGTTGTACAAACTGGCCAGCTGTTTGGAAGCAGCTTTAGCTATGGAATTCTGTAAGAAAAGAAGAATGATAAATGCAGATTTTCAGAAGCTTTCTGAATTAATCTAAGCAATTACACTGTTGTATAAACTGAAAAGCCATGCTGCAGAAGCTTTTATTTGAAAACTGTTGTCGACCTCTCAGTATGACTAGGTGTCAGTAGCTGACAAGGCCCAGCTTGTCGTGGTGTTGTGAGAAGAGCTTGTCAGCAAAGAACTTGTTCTCAAAGGTTTAATGGAGTGTGCTCCAGTCTGTGTATGGTCTGTTGCAGCCTGGTGTACAGTCCAGGGAGGTTTGGACAGATAAGGGGACAAGAGGTAACAGCACTTTCTAGACTTAGAAGCTTGTACAAGGTTAAATAAAAAACCTTACTTAGTGATAAGAGAATCTTAGAGAATGGTAATAACTTGGTACAGTAAATTGCAAACATACAATAGCCTTTCTTTTCCTTCTGTTCATGCAGCTATAAATTCAGAGTAGAGTCGGCTCAGTCAGGGGAGTTGAACATTGATACAAGTGGAAGCAGATTAAGGTCTTATAAATATTAACAGCCAAAAAAGGCATAAATTACCCTGAAACCATATGTAGTCTCAATAATTTCAATTCATTTCCTGTGCACAGAGGGACTCCTTCAACTCCCACTGGTTCAGTGAGGGTTGGATCAGGCCCATCAATAGTACTGTGAAGCTTTGTATGTTTGCATTAAGGAAAATTACAGACTTTTCTTTGGAATGTGTGGCTTTTCTAATTCTTCATTATACAACATGTTGGTAATAAAACATGAAAACTATTACTAACAGATGATAAATATGAATGATTTTTGAAAGCATATGTTCAGTAGAAGAATAAGCAATGGGTTGCCGTATATTTCTTTATAGCTTGCAGCTGAATGGCTTACTATTCCAAGAATTTCCTCCAGCCCTTTGCTTCTCTGTAGGTTACACTCTGGCTTACTTCCCAGTGGAAGATATATTGTAAAATATTCTCTGTTCATCCTTATGCTTCAAGTGTTCTTCTGAATTACTCAAAAAGGCATATTGGACAATGTATTTAGAAAATTTTAGTTAACTGAGAGAACTTCCTCAGCTTCTGAAAAACAACATCACAACATGTTTGCATTATCACTGGCTGCCTACTCTCTAGCAGAATTGCAAGTGTTTCTCCATTCCCAAATACTTGGTTTTGAACATTTTAGAATTATGGGAGTTTGCTCTAGGAATTTGTCCTTTAGCACATGAAGGATATTTAAACAGGGCAGACCAAGGCATACTTTAAGATTGTCATTCCACCTATAACACTTACTGTGCCTGCATGTGGGGTTTGGTTTCTGGCCTCTCTATTGCACAAAGACAAGCAATTGCAAGGAAGAATGTTGTTGCTCTGCGTTTCACAGTATTGGATCCAGTGCAATTGGAGTAGCTGAGCTCTCTCCTATGGTCATCTTTTTTGTTTCATTTGGGTTTTTTCCTTTCTTTTTTAATCCCTCAAGAAATTGATTTTTATAAAATCCATAATAATTTTTAACACATGTTGAGGGAATTGTAGGGGTTGGAGTCTGCTATCTGCTAGCAATGCCACGTTTCCTTCAGCCATCTGTTGTTTATAATATACATATTGAATCAGCAGCTGAGATTGAGTCAAATCTTCTCTCAATACCAAATGAATTTTTAAATATAAACTGTTTCTTCCTCTCTTCAAATGTATGCAAAGTAGAAATAAAATTTGGAAAGGTTTTCTGGTACAATATGCAGACCTGTTGGTAACTGGTATTTGCTCTCTTTATTTAACTGAAGTAGGGACAATAGAATGGCAGAACTGCTCTGTGGGACTGTTTGACCCAGGGCATTTGTTCCACCCAGCAGACAAATGATGGCTTAAATCATTAATCAGAACAGATACCAGAAAAAGTATGTCAGGAAATCTTTTTACCTGAGGGATTTTTTTATTGTTGGCCAGGAAGTTGTAAAAACAGAGATTTGTAGAAAGAGCAGTTGAGATTTCCAGCTGTTTAGAGCCTAGAATCCAAATAAACAGCTTCCTCAAGCTCTCCAGGTTGAAGATGAACGTGGTATTTTAAATTACCCTCTCTAAGTGAAGAACATGCCTAAGCATTTATGACTTCATTATGAAATTAAGCTTTATCAGAAGTTTTGATATCTTTTCGTTTTCCTTTAAGTTACTCTGTAACATTTACTTTCATAACAGATTTACCATCCAAAACCTAAAGGTAGAAAAATAAATTTCAGCTTTATAGGAACTAATGTAATTTCTTAATAACATAATATAAACCAGCAGGAATAATATGTATTAAGTAAATACTTGTGAGTATGAATACAAAATAAGAGGAAAATGCATTTGTTTTTTTTTCAAAATAGCTCAATTACTCAAAGCAATGCATAAGAAGGAAATAATAGGGAGGTCTATACAGAGATATATAAATAATGTCCAAAATTTTCCAAAAAAGTGAAAAGTAGTTTGTGTTTTCAAGCCTGTAAATTATTTGGAGTACACTTGCAAGGTGAAACATTGCTTTCTTATTGACCTTTGTGCATAATTTTGTTGTTCAATGATTTTCTACGTCTCTTGACATACTGGGCTTAACTGAATTGTTATGGTTTGTTTGGAGTTTGTTTGTTTGGGGTTTTATACTGTTAAGAATCCTTCTTTTGCAAGGAAAATTTTGCTGAGATTTATAGTAGCAGAGAAACAAGTGGTGCTCTGCAGTCAAAGAAATAACTCCGGAATAATACCTTGTAACTGGGAGCAGAAATGGCTTTTCAGCTTCTGACTCCCAGCTGAGCTCTCAGAGCTGGTCATTTCAGCAAAAGGCAGCATTTCCTGCCCTCATCACCCATCTGTGTTTACACTGCAATTACCAATATTTCACTTGATCTTGTGTACAGAGTGGGTGACCCAGGGAGACAGCAGAGTTGTGTTCTCAGTTGTCATTATCTTACATAATTAACAACTTTCAAACCTAGGTTTTTTCAGTTATTAGCTTTTAATGAAAGATGTGGTCTCTTTCTCATGACATTGGAAGTTTGAACTAACAAGATAAATTATCAGGCGAAGCATATTTTGTGTGTTAATAGATAATTTTTATGGGAGTATCTCCCACATTTTACGCTTGTATCATCAGGGTGGATTTGCCAGCAAACTGAGACCATTTAGAAACACTCCACAGATGTTGATATGCAGCTGTTTGTGAACCACTCCCTTTGCCCTCTCAATCTGAGAGCAGCCTGGAGAAGTCTTTTCACTGCTTGACTGGACCTCTGGCTCTCTCTTCCCTCACTGGACTGCAAACTGATTTGCCCAAGGCTGAAAACTGTGTTTTCCCTTCACATTGGTCTTGCATGCTTTACTTGTTAAGTAAAGGGACCCTCAACTTCCTTTGTAACGAAAGTCTGAAAATGTGGATTTGCTAAGCTACATTTAGCCAAGTGAATTGAAACTTCTGAGCCTTCTTGTTTTACCAGTAAAAACAGACTCCCCCCTCAAGGGTCCCTGATGATGTGTAATTTAGTTCACTGTTCTGTTGTTGCTCATGTGCTCCAAGAGCCCAGGGAAGGGCTTCAGTGGAATGAATCATTTTCTTTACAAGCCTGTTTTTCTGTGATGGTTTCTACAGTGCTTAAGAAATCAGTTCATGGAGAGAGGGTTTTCACTGCAACTCAGTTGGGCCCTACACCTGTTGGAGACTCTTGTCTATCAGCCAGATTCACACATGAACTTCATCTGGAAGATGCTGCTACTAAACACATCCTTTTCACAATTTGAAGCCTGCCAGCACAGAACAGTTCTGTTGTGGGAAACTCCATGGAGGAGCTGTGAGGCCAATTTCAAACACTGCTTTGCTGACCACTTTCCTGTTTGTTGTGCTCCCCAGTTGACTTTAACAATATTTACGGTAACAAGTAGTACAATCACAGTAATACAATCTGTGTAATAGCACAGATAAAACAACAGCAGATTGCAACTCCTCATTGGCTTGTCTGAGTCTCTTAGATGTAGGATTTTTGCTATCCAACAATTCTTACCCACCGGTCTTCATATATCTTAAGCATATTCAGGACTTAACAACGAGGCACTAAGTTAAATAATGAGACTGATACTTACAGTCATGCTATATATTTGAAATTCACTCTTTCAGGCTGCACAGACTCTGGGCATATCTCCATTTTCTAATATGTCCTATTTTAAGCACTCAAGAGGAAGTAAAATGCTAGAGCGACCCAACATGGAAGGTTAATTTTGGTGAGTTGAAACAACAGCCCATGGAGCCAGTATACATTCAAGTAATACAGACTGGAATTATCTTGGGTTGTAAAGGAATGTAATATTATGCAGCTTGTGTAATAACACACCTACATTAATTTGATAAGTGAGTATGAGCTGGCTGCACACATGTATTTGGTGCTGAGTTTAACTGAGAGATGGAATTGAACTGGAAAGGAAGGAAGGGCACAATGCACATTCCTCTGCTCTCTCAAAGTACGGTTAAGAGGCAATTCAGATACAAACAATTGATAAAGCTAGATTTGTCTGCTGAAAATGAGAAAAACTTAGGGTGACCTAACCAGAAGCAAATGTATGAAGTGATTTAAAAATATGGGCTGAACTGTTTATGAGAAGTCTGATTAAATATATAGTTCTTTATTGCAACAGGACAGAAATGTGAATAGTAAAATAAAGATGAAAAAAGTCTTTTTAGGGTGTGGAGAGATACTGGTCTTGCCAAGCATATTTTGTTATTGTGAAAAGCTAATGCTTCTGTTCCCTGTAGGAGAGGGGTTCAGGGCAATATGCCAGGGTATAGTAAAGAATGAGCCAAGAGCAGACAAAATGTGATTCTCCAAAAGGAGCACATATTTCTTTAAGGGTGTCATCACAAGAATATTGTGTAACTTCTGAGAAATTCCTGACCTAGATTTTCCTGTCTTGGGTTTTATTTTTGTTGTTTGGATAACACTGAAAGTTTTGTGCAACTCTTAGGTTGGGGGGACAAAACAACAACCCTGAATAAAGGGAGACAAATCTGGGGAAAATCCTTGTGAGTTGTGGGATTTATTACCTCACAGATCCTTTTGCATCTCAGGGGAAGAGTGGGAAGTTGTGGGAACAAAGGGACATACTTGACTTTCATCACATTTTTCACCCCAAGACAAGGCATGGTTGAGGGATAGTTCTAATCCCTGGCTCTAAATAAGTTACAATAACTTTGAGTTGTTCTGATTTTCTGAGCAATGTAGTGGAACATAAAGGGGTTCTCAGAGTGCCCTGCTCTACTGACAAACCCAAACAGTTTTAGGCCTTCTGGTGGTTTCTTGAGGCCATAAACAGAAAAAGTCTTTTGAGCCCCAAGGACACACTGTTCACTACATGTTCGGGGAAGGAAGGTACAGGCATTCTCTGGACCTTTTTCTTCTGCAAACCTAATGTCCTTAATCTCAGATTACTCAATTTTTGCACCCCTCTCTATCTTGGACACTGGAATGCAAGTAAGCCAGCCCCATGGTATTATGTTACTTTTAATTAAATACAATGGAACAAAGTGTTATTAATTAGAAGCAGACATGCGAGGTTTTGTTTAAACACATGTCCAGTTGCTCACTGAAAGAGATAAGAAATTGCAGCTATATTTCCTTTAATTTATTAGATCTGTCAGGGTAAAAATAGCATCTGAGATAAGATAATGGCACTATAAATTTTCTTCTTCATTTAAAGAATGATTTATGATTCTTTTATTTGGCAAAAAAATATCTGTTAAAAGTTAAGATTCTCATTCTTCAGCATTTTTCCAAATTCCAAATTTAGACAGAACTTTTAGACATTAAACACAGCAACTGACATATAAAGTAATTCCTCTTTTTGTAGCTACCTTGTCTCAAGCAAGCATAGTTGTTTATTGAAAATGTTAAATTGTCTTTAGTCACAGCTTAAATGAATGTATCTTATTTGTTAGTTATTTGAACTAACCCAAAAAGCTGCACTTGTGAATCTGACCCACAGCCTGTGGAAGTCAATTTTTCTATTTAATTCACTGACATTGGAGTGCATAAGGTCCTTTCTGTTGAATTATCTCAACTACAGGTAATGTTGATTGGGTGATACTCTGGTCTAATTGTCCAAGAGGACTTTTGGCAACAAGTCTTCCCATGTAAAAAGATCAGATACTGCACAGGTTGAACACCTCTAGGATCCTGCTGTCTCTGTTGGGATCATCAACAGAGGAAATAATTTCCCTCAATTAACATGTGAAAAGTGCTCATAAGGTCACCTTGTCCTGGTGATGAGATTTGTGGTTGCTCTGTAGAAGAATATAATGGAACATTATCTGGTATCAATGTGACTGATTTAAAATATAGGATAAAGTGATATTGGATGGACAAATATACAAAGTGAAATCCAATGGCTGAAGAGGAATATATGTCCTGTATTCCTGGGCAATTTAATTTTTATGGTCTGTGGTAACAGCAGAATTGTCGTCTATGGCAAGAAAGGGGAGTTTAAATTTTACTGTGTATTAGAATAGAACAATGTTAATAATAGAATGTTAAATTTCAATTCAAGAATTTTAAAACCTAGCAAAGCACATAGGTTCCTTCTTACAGCTAAGGATTGTTTTAGTAATGAGTTGTCAATGTACTTTTTCTATTTAATACTGTGAGAAACGCACTGTACTTTAGTTACATTTCATCACATTTGCTCTTCATTCAAAAAATGGGGGTAGAATTTCATGCAAGTTTTTGACAAATAAGAGCTTTGTGATCTTGACAACAAAGCAGCTTCAAGTGTTTAGTGCTGTTTATTACTTTAGACTGAACTGGAATGTGTGAATTATTAAGCTTTTGTAAAAAATGAAGGCAAGTCATTACTACCACTCCCTGGAATAATTTCAATTAAAAAATTCCTGGAATATAAATTAAGAAAACAAATTCTTCATTTTAATTTAATCTTCTCTTTTAGGCTGTAAAAAATCTAACGAGAAACTTCACTCTTGGCCCCAGTTTGTATTTGTGTTCAGAACCAAGACATGTATTTGGGAGCACTCATAAATCTGTCAAACTTGCACAGCAGAGCAACACACATTGTTGTTGCCTTGGACTTTTGGCAGCATCGAGGAAAGAGGGGAAATCAAAATGTGTTTGTTTTGTCTTGCTGTGTTATTTTCCCTGCCAACAGATTCTAATTGCTAATGTGCCAGAGAACTGAAGTAATTTTATTATTCATGATTGTTGATTCTTGGGCAATGAAATGTTTACAGCTTTTATACACATTTAATAGTTCTAAACTCTCTATCTGTTTTTAAAGATAAAAAAAAAGTCTTTCTTAAATGGCATTAGAGTGTGGCTTTTCTCTAGAATTGATAAAAGAGGAATTGTCCTTTAAAATACCACATTCATCCTCTCCTCTTCTAAATAAAATGTGTTTAAATCCAAGCCTCTTGGAAAAGGTCTCAAAACTGAAACTTTTTACATCTTTTGTATCTGTTTTCAATTATATTTTTGTCAAGAACTACCTCATTGTCTTGACCCCGTACCAATAGGAATTTTGCCATTTTACTTCAGCAAGAACTAAGGTTTAGTAGAAAGTGGTAGACAGAGATCAGAGATGGCCTGCTGTTGATACCAGTTAAGTTATTTCATAGTTATTACAATCTGTCAAGCTGCTAGCTTAGCTTACAGGCCATAGTGTTTTTATGTAAAATATTAAAGGTACACATACAGCAGCCTCTGGAGTCAGCAAGAGGCAGTGCTGCACAGCAGAGTGGATTTCTGGATGGCATGACCGCAAGGCATAATTGACATTGTGTCAAATTCATTGTTCACATGGAAATTAAATAAGGCTCTGAAGTTTATCCTGTGCTTGAGCTATCTTGAAACCATCATGGTTTCCCTCGCTCTTGCTAAGACTAAATATTTTCAAAAACTGGCCGTACGGATTCTTTCCAGATGTTAAAGAAACTGCTTGAAGTTAAAGGGACCTAAGTAGCAAGTGATGATTTTTGCTTATTCTTTTCATTAAGTCAAAATGACAAAGAGACTTACCAGTTCCTCGTAATTCGATGGCAAATTGTAAGTGTATGAGTAAGGAAACAGCAGCAGCTGAGAATAGGAGTGAATTGTCAAGTATGCCTTGATTGTAGAAAGATGTTCACGAATAAAATCAGCCAAAGCCTTGGTCTCCTTTTCAGACTCAGGTGCAGAACCACAGTAAGTGGAAGAACAGGGGGAACTTGAGGCCCCAAGAGCTGAGAAGAAAGGTGAATTTAATGAGTACAAAATGAAGAAGTAGATTGTTAGGAGAGTCATGTTACACCACTTTTGTAGGTAAGCCTTGGAAATCCTGCTAATACACATGCCATGTCAGAGGAGGGAATGTTTTATGGCATAGTTAAGATGCTGGGAAACATCCCATAGCAATGAATAAGTGTGGCCTTTACAGTGTGCATAGTTAGAAGAATATGAATATGGATGCAAAGCCCTATATTAAGGGAATATTTTGGGATATTGATTTGTTTCAGTACTTAACTGTCCTCTCCTTGCATATCTTCTCCATTACTAAGACACTTCTATGGAACAGAGAAATGGAAACTACCCAAAAGAGACCTCTTTTCATGAAAGCAAGCTCCTTTGGTTTCTGTTCTGAACTCAGAGCTATGTGTGTGTCTGTATATAAGTGTATACATGTGTGTAAGTATATATGTATATATATATGCACATGTGTGTGCAGATATGTTCAAAGAAATAGCCATACTGATGATGCTAATAGCCAAAGTTTGGCTTTTTTTTCCCAAAACTGCTCTAAAATTGAACACAAGCCACTCTACAATGCTTTGCTCAAGCTAAAGCTGGACCATCAGGTAGGGGAAATCTATAATTTAGTATATTAGCTATTTCATTTGTGTGTAATTACTTGCAACACTTGTTAGGAGACACTTACTGCACCAGCCAGCATCCAGATTCCTGTTGGGATCTGTCCCAAGGCAAATGCTCCCAGCATTTTTAGAGCGGGTCTTTCTCCACATGCGGTCCTGTAACAGAATCATAGATGAAAAGTAAAGTTCTGACAGTTGGCTCCTCCAACAGTAAGAAAGAAGAATGTACTTACATTTGTCCAAGTGTAAACGTAACCATCGATGTTAACAACAGGCAGAACATAGAAATCCAGCTTGTCAAGAAGTGTGGTCATGACAGTATCTTGTCCGTAGGTCTCCACAGCCTACTTGGAGAAAAGTAGAAAAAGCTGATGATGCCTTCACAGATGTTTATCTCCTGTGCATATGTAAAGGCCTGGATCTGGGTCAGGAATTAATGAATGTGGTAGAAAAAGTCATCCAGGTCACTCCAGCACATGAAATTGGCACTCCTGCATTATTATATGTGCTTAAATTTGCACTGACTCAAAAACCACACTGCTGTTAGAAAACCATCTTTTCTAACTAAATTATAAGATGAAGGAATGTTGATTTTGAACAGGATAATAAATCACTGGAAAGAGATTTCCATCTGCTAGCTTCCTGATTACAGGCAGAACAATATTGCTGTCCATATATATTCCTATATCCTGACACCTTCAAGGCTTGAGTTTAATTTATATGAGAATGAAAAACCATTATTCCTGGGTTTTGTATCTGTTGTGCAGAAATTTCATCAACAACCAGAATTATAGAGAATATTTCTAAGTAGCACCCTATCACATTTCCAATCATAATTTTGTGGATGTATTTATTTATAAGGAGACAAATTTTCCCCTGCACTTTTCCAGACACAGATTTTGAATAACAAACAGGAAATCCTGCAATATCCTCTATACCCTGATTGTCCATGGCCCGGCACATGCTATGCTTGTTCACAGATTCATGTCAGTGTTGAGAGACCATACAATGATCATGGAAATTTGCTCTAAGTGTGTTGCATCCATGTTTTGTTTACATAGCCATAAAGGGCAACGCAGGTGACAATGCAATGGAAAAAGGCATTTTTTGTCCTATAACTGACAAGTAGGAGGGTGGGATATAAAATGTAGAAAAGCAGTTTCAAATCACTTGAAATTATTTTTCCTGGGTTTTATTTTATGCTTGTTTTGTGTTTTTTGTTGTTCTTGTCTGTGTTCTTTTTTGAGATATCTATAACAAATCCACCTTGCTCATATTTTTCTCTATTTTTTTTAACTTTTATGTCTAGAAGCAATGCCAAGTGAAATTCTGATGATGCTCAGAGGTCTGTGCTTTTGAAGCACTTCTGCCTATGGACATACTGAGCAGAGGCACTGCTGGTGTCAGGTACACCCATGAATTAAGTGACCAGACAGTGAAAATGACAGCTGCAGTGACGTGAATTGCTGAGAGAAAAATGGTACCACGTACTGTCTGCAGCCTTATTAGGCACTAATGAAATCATATTCCCATTGACTCCACTGAAATGTCACTTCCAATTTCCACTGCTCCCTACACAAAACTGCATGCCTGTCTGATAAGACTGAGATTATACTTGCCACCAAGACCTCTGCCAGCATGGCTGGCTAACGTATGTTTGCTTTCCTTTTCTTGGGTTTTAAATTCCAGCTGCTGCTTCTGGTGTGGTTTTGTTTATTTGTTTGTTTGGTTGGTTTTGTTGGTTTTTTTTTTAATCTTCTTACAGAAGTTATTACAAAATTTGAGATTCAGTCAATAAGTTGCTCTGCTAAATTGATCCCCCCTATTAGAAGGGTAATATACCTGTCTCTGTGAAGATGACTATGCAGAATTTGATAACCCCCACCTGCTTTATATTGGTGGTGAGAAAGAAAATATAAAGGACATAAAATTGTTTAATTCAAGACCTAAAGTATCCCAGACTGAAGTGAAGCTAATTTCATCTGTGCAGCTCTTCCTTGAATACGGTTTCATGTTTTATCACCTTTCTGTACAGCCTGAGGTGGCAGCTCAAAGGGATGTATATGCATTTCCCTTTTCCTGAGGGGAGCTTAGGGAGCTTCATTTATAGTCTTCCTCCTTTCTTGGGTACATTTCCTCAGTGCTGAGCTGAGGGTAAGTTTCCATCTTCTCTGTTGCCTTACTGAGTAGAGCTGGTTGCAAGGAATCCACCACCTGGCAGTGTACCAAGGCAGCTGTTCTGGGGTGCATTGTGGTGCCTTATGATGTGCCCTTGAATTTTCTTATTCCTTATGTCTGTGTACAGAACATGACTATGTTTATAATGTTACTAGAGCTATTTGATCTTCTCTCACCTTTCTCTGACTACAGGTGCAAAAAGAATTTACAAACTGAGCTACCATTGTAGTTGTCAGTACCTCTTGGACATGTTTCAGGTTGTCTTAAGCTGCTGAAAGATTACAGGTCTGAGCACAAAGATCTGGTTTAAGTAGTTACACCTTAAGCCTCTGAGGTGAGAAGAAGGCATGACCAGACACGTATTTAGAGGGAAAAGGGCAGTGGCCTGAGCTCTTGCTGCTCATTTAAGGTTTTCTTAAACAGAGTTGCATTTTATAAAATATTTTTTCATCATTAAACTTACTGACCTCTTTCACAAACCACTGGCAGAAAGCAGGGCTGATCCACTCTCTTGCATGGAAACCACAATCCATAAAGATGGCCTTCTTATTTGAACCACTTTTTCCCAGCTAGAGAAAAGAAGACAAAAACACCCCAGGGCTTGAACAAGATAAATTGTATGCAGAACAAGTCAGTCAGCTTGCTGACCTAAAAAGTCAACCTTTATACAAATATAGCATTCCTTGTTTAAATGGAAATATATGGAGTGCTCCCAACTGTAACTGACCATGATATTCAAGCTAAAAAAATATTCTTAATAATTTCAATTTATTAATGTAGATAAGCTTCCCCCAATTATTTGATTACTCTGCACTGTTGATTTATTTCCTGTAGTGTCTCTAAAAGCTTATCTTGAATGTTTGAATGATATATTACTGTAAATACTTGTGCATTTTTTGGTAAGTGCTCCTTATTCTTTCACTTCTATTTAAATTATTGTGTTATTAATTCATAAGATTATAAAAAAGAAAAAACAAACCTCCGTGGTTTAAATGCAGCTGACAGCTAGGCACAACACAGTAGCTCACTCAGAGCAAACTTGTGTGCCAGGATAAGCATAGTTTAATGAATAATAATAATGATGATAATGATGAAAAGAAAAATGACAAAAAACAAAGAAATAAACCCCAAGGAAGGCAAGTGATGCAAATGTAAGCAATTGCCCAGCCAGTCCCTATGCAGTGGCCCTGACTCACCTTCCCCCTAGTTTAT